>JAOXJP010101347.1:0-14385 GCA_025762735.1 Platanus orientalis | reverse complement strand
ATTGACCTAGGTTGTAATAGTACCTAAATGAAATATACCTAAGCTCAGTAGTGAGCTTTAGAAGAGTGGACGTAGGCTTGAGTGCTGAACCACTATAAATCTTGTGTTATGGTTTGTGGTTGTGTGGTTGCTTGTCTCTCCATTACTATACTCTATACTACTCTTGTCTAGCATATGTTTGATATTTTTTTTGAGTAGTTACATTGGAGCACACACTCACTTAAGTGAACAAATTGAAAAAGGAATTAATAACAACAATAAGGTAAATTAAAAATGGGCAAATTGAATTAATAAATCCTATTCACCCCCCTCTAGGATTACATCTATGACATTTCATACATATAGTGCTGGAGGTCTTTTGTCATTCAGGTATACCCTATATATACTCTTCTAGGTTCCTGAGGAGCCTAAACTAGAGCTAAACCCTCCTCTTACTACTCCTCCAGTTGTGGTAGATGGAGTTGTGGGAGTCAAGGTTGAGGGTGTTATGTTGGTATGTAATACATACCAACACATCTATAAATTTGTTTCATAATAATATAAGGTATGTTATTATCTGCTAGATAATGGAATTTATATAGGATACACTATTACCTCATTTGTAAGAGTAAAAGACAACATAGTACATAGTGTATACCTGGACCAGAAGTTGACCTAGTTAGATAATGGAATTTATATAGGATAAACTAATGTTTAGTTAAAAATGAAAATATAAGATCTTAGTTAGTTTAGGATGTATTAATTTTTATAATATTACCAAATCATATATATTTATTATAAATTTATAGAATTAGTGGAGAAAGAAAAGAGAATCGTTCTTTGACCTTAGACCCGTTTAAGAATCGTTCTTTGACTTTCGTACATCTTATCGTCGCCTTAAACAAATTATTTGTTGGCATTGAAGTATATTTTCTTGTGAGATAAAATTCATGTCAACAACTTTTTTGTTCACTTGCAATGAGTACCATTTGTCATGGGACAATTCTTGAATTGCCCACATCTGGACAGTTTGGGAATGCATATATAATCCATATTTCCACTAGTGCCTCTTACTTTATTTCGCTACTAAAAAAATGGGTAGCATCTCTTCTTGTTCTTCGGGTACATAATCATATGTGGTGATATTTACTGTTGGCTACAATGTCAATGATATGCGCTCACCTAGTGTGGTTCATGTACTTGTAGAACTGGAGGCAGATGCTGCCGAATTTTTTTTATGAAGTGGAATAAAATAGTGGAGCTATTGATGCAATATGAATTAAGCATTCCTAAATGGGATAGGAACCTCTTACCAATTACAGAGAAGTTGAGGTTATTTGGATTTATAATATATGCATACTCAAACAATGTCTTATATCTAAAAGACGGAGGTTGCTTCCACAGGGAGAACGCTAGTAAAAAAGTAATGTATCAAGCGAGCTACTCACGCTGAATAAGGATTGGGTGTCTCTCTGTAGACTATCAACTGAATATAGAAAAGGAGTTCAAGACTTCCTAAACATGGCTCAAGCAGATGCGGGGGGCAAGGAAGAGATCTTATGCCCTTATGTGAGGTGTGAAAATCGAATAAGATGAAAGTTTACAGTTATGGAAGAACACTTGACTATGAAGGGGATGGATCCTACTTATACCACCTAGGTTTTACATGGGGAATAAGTAAGTGCATTTACGCATCGTGAAGACGTTGAGAGGTGGGACACATATACAATGTACATAGATTGCTTTTATTCGGGAACAAAATTTGACATAGCCAGCTAACGAAGGAGGGGAGTCGGAGTTCACACACTTGTTGTAATATGCAAAAACTCTGTTAAACCCAGGTTGTTCAAAGTATACAAGGCTATTAGCAATCATAGCCTTATATAATCATAAAGCCACACACGGTTTATCCAATAAGGGTTTTAAGGAATTGTTAGAGATAGTTCGTGATATGCTACCACATGACAACACACTTCTCGACTCAATATATTCAACCAAAAAGTTACTTAAGACATTTGACTTAGGATACGAGAAGATCCATGCTTGTGTGAATGATTGTTGCTTATTTAGGAAGGATCTATAGTCCTTAGATACATGTCTGAAATGTGGTGCATCTAGGTGGAAAGTGAACCAATTCACACAAAAAATCAAAGACCGAGTTCCTGTTAAGGTGTTAGGTTATTTTCTTATTATTCCTAGATTGAAGAGGATGTTTATGTCATCAGAAAAATCAGAGAAAATCACATGGCATTTTACTCACAAAATTTAGGATGGGAAGCTGAGACATCCAGTTGACTCGGTGGCATGAAATACGGTAAATAGCTAGTGGTCTAATTTTTCATCTGACGCACGAAACATTAGACTTGGGCTTGCAGCAAATGGGTTCAACCCTTTTTCAGATCTTAGCACTAGATATAGTTGTTGACCAGTTATTTTGGTTACATACAATTTACCTCCATGGTTATCATGACAAAGGAGAATCTGATGTTGACATTATTAATCCCAAGGCCAAAGTAGCCAGGGAATGACATTGGCGTGTACTTAGAGCCACTCATTGAAGATTTGAAAGAATTGTGGGACAATGGCATTGAGAGTTATGATGCATTCAGTAAGTCCACATTCAGTCTAAAGGCCATTTTAATGTGGATAGTGAATGATTTCCCAACTTATGGAAACCTATCTAGATACAACACGAAGGGAATAGTGGCATACCGTATGTGTGGTACTGACACATGTTCAAGATGGTTGAAATGTAGTAGAAAGTTTGCATACATGAGAAATAAGAGGTTTTTTTTTTCATCTAACCACCCATTTCGGATAAAAAAATATGGTTTGATGGTAGCCATGAAACTCGAAGAAAGCCAAAAGGAATGAATGGTGTTGAAGTTTTAAATGCAGTCAATAGTGTCGAGAATGATTGGGGAAAGAGTAGTAAGAAGTGGAAAAAGAAAATACAGTTGCTAACTAACCATGGAAGAAGGCAATCTTTTTCAACTTACCATATTGGCAGGCATTACCTGTGTGTCACAACTTGGATGTAATGCACATTGAAAAGAACGTTTGTGAGAGCATTCTCGGCACATTATTGGATGTCAAAGGAAAATCTAAGGATGGGTTAAACTCCTGTAGAGACTTGCAGGACATGACCATTAGGAGTGATTTACACCCAGTTGAGAAAGGGGACAAATTTTATTTGCCTGCAACGCCATACACACTGTCAAGGAATGAGGAACAAGTACTTTGTTTCAAACTACAGAATATGAAGTTACTTGATGGTTATAGTTCCAACGTTAGAAATTGCATATCGATGGAAGACTGCAAAATATTGGGGTTTAAAGTTTCACAATTTGTCACGTCCTAATGCAACAATTGTTGTCAGTAGCACTCAGAGGGCTTCTACCTAGTGGACCAAGAAATGCAATACGATGAATGTATACATTTTTTCATGAATTATGCCAATGGGTTATCGATCGAAATAAAATGGAGCAACTTGATGTTGACATTGTTGAGACTTTGTGCATGTTTAAAAGGTTTTTTCTACCGTCTTTCTTGGACATCATGGTTCACCTACCTATCCACCTAGGGCGGGAAGCTCATCTATGTGGACTGGTGCAATACCTTTAGATGTACCTAATATGTTTTAATATTTTGAGTTTTCGTATTATTTATTTAATTGATTGCATAATCCTTCAGGTTCAAGAAGGTACTTAAGGGTTATGTTAGGAATCGTGCATGACTAGAGGGTTGCATAGTAGAATACTACCTTACTGAAGAATGTGTGTTTTTGTAGTGGATATATAAAACAAATAGCCAAAATCGGTGTACAACATGGACACATTGACGATTTTGAAAATGAAACAATACTAGAAGGGCATCCAATATCAAGAGGGAAACCAATTACGATGCCTATCAACTTGTTAGAGGTGGCTCATTGTTGTGTGTTGTTTAATAGTGTCGAAGTCCAACCTTTTTTTAGAGTAAGTCCCTTGTACATATGTTTTTTGTTTTACTTTCTGGTTATTCATGTCGTAAACTTACTAAATTAATTTTTTCAGAATGCATATGGAGGACCTTAAGCATTCAGACTAACGTCTCGAAAGAAATGAAACTTTGCTATTGAATAAATATACAGAGACTTTTCCTTAATGGCTTGTAGGGAAGATCCAAGAGATTAGCAACAACATTTCAAGTTTATTAAAATGGATTTCACAAGGGCCTACACTGCAAGCAATGTCATAGACAGGCAACATCATAAATGGACATCGATTTCACACAAGAAATGCTGATAAGTCCACACAGCACAGTGGTGTTACACTTGATGTAGATACTGTCTATCAATCAAGTGCAAAGGACACTACCCAAGTGGTTAGGAGGATCTCTTACTTTAGTGTCATAAAAGACATCATCTTGCTAGACTACTATATGTTTCAAATCCCTATATTTAGATGCAATTAGCTTAACATTGGGACTGGTTGAAAGTACATGATGGATTTACACTGGTGAATCTCCACCAAGGACAAATCCAAATAAAAAGGATCCCTTCATTCGGGCATCACAAGCCAAGTAAGTGTTTTATTCTAGGGATAGTGAGATGTCTAAATGGTATGTTGTATTAAAAACACCACCGAGAAATTTCTATAAGCTGGAGTCGTATGAGGAGGCTGCTTATGTACCTTCGACCACATTAGATGCATTTAGAGTTGACTTGAGTGCTAGTGATGATGACGATGATGATAATTATTATTTAATGACAGATTGAGAGGGTGTAGAAGTGTCTTCTAGTTGAGAAACAAACTCATAATTGGTATGTTTGTGAATATTTTTTTCCCATCATTAGATTAATATATTCAAAGCATGTTTAAATGTTTAGTTTCTTATCAATAATGTCATGTAGTAGATGTTCTTTCTTTATGTAGTTTTTATAAATAGTTGCTTATTCATAATGCCATGTAGTAGATGTTCTCTGTATGTACCTCTTAAGTAGTTGCTTATCAATAATGTCATGTAGTAGATGTTTTCTCTTTGTGTAGTTCTTATGAGTAGTTGTTTAACAATAATGTCTATTGTAATGTACTAATTTTTTATTTTTTAATTCTTAATCCTTCAGTTTTTAGGTTTCTTTGCCACTTTTTGGGTATTGTGATAAATCCTTCGAGATGGGGCGAGGTGAGTATTTATATTGTTGGTTAATTTTTTTTTTAATTCTTGATTTTCCTTGCATAACCTCTGAATTGTGCCAATGGATCTTGGTAACTCAAGTTGAACAGTACCATCACTTGCCTCATGTCCTACCACAGTTAGAGTCAGTAGAGATCTTAGTTTGTGTGTGTGTGTGTGTGTGTGTGTTTGTGTGTGAGAGAGAGAGAGAGAGAGAGAGACCACCATTTCACCCTTTTATTCTTTTCTGGGTCACCCCTTTATTCCTTTTGAAATACAATGACAAATGTAATGCTTAAGTGAATGACATAAAATTTTAGCATAAAGAAATAGTAAATAGGTGGTGTGTGGCACACTAACTTCAACCACCCGAAATGCCAATGTTCCTATATTATGAGAGTATTTTGAAAATACTTTTGTTCATGAAACTATGCAATATAAAAATAATGTATTGAGGCTAATATACAATTAAACTAAAAAATGGTGATAAAAAATAGTTGAATGCAAGAGAAATATGATAAAACTAAAATTTGTTAAAAAAAAGTGCTACTATGTGGCTGACACATGATTACAACTTAGTGTCTGTCACATCCAAATTCAGAAGATGGAATATCCTTTTTACACCGGTTTTAACCGAAGTATGTGCATTGAACTTCTCTAAGTATTTGAACAAACTCAAGTCTGTAAATGCCAATGTTCAAAACAAGTTTGAACGCCTCATTTTTTAGTTAATTTCTAGCTCTTAAACACTGAACTTCCTACAAACATGATTCACTGGCTATGTGGACAGATCAAAAGGGAGCAAAAGTAGCTGAAAGATCCTTTGATCTTCATACTATATTATTGTGAACTATTCTCTCTTGTTAGACTTGTCCTGTTTGGAAGAGAATTGACCATCTATCCACATTTTTCAGTGTAGTTTGTAAGATATTAATCAGCGGGCAGGCATGGGGTCAAACACAATTGACACCCCTATTGCTACTAAACTTTGTGACCATCGGATTAATTTAGTTATTTGTCTTTTATCTTTGATATGAGTTGTCAGAGAAAGCTCTGTTTCTGGTGGAAAGTCCTTGATTGAACACTATACTCAAAAGTGAGCTTCTTTAAACAATATAGTTGGGGGTATTAAGTTCACAGAATAACAGTACTGTATGATCTCAGTAAGCTACAGGGGCTAATCCCTTGGGAAATTTCTACCTCAATTTGCTGCAAGGTCCTACCGTTCAAATATTTATCTTTAAAGCAGGACCTAAAACACTAAAACTAACTCTTTGCCTTTCTTTGAAGGCCATGAGACCTCTAAAGTTGTTAACCATTATAGTTGTTGAATTTATTGTTTTTGGCAGATACTTGTATGAGCTAGATAACCATTTGGACCGGTTCTTGAGATCAGCATCAAAAGCAAAAATTTCTTCTCCCTTCCCTCAATCAACTCTAAGAAGCATTCTTGTACAACTGGCAACAGTATCACAGTGTAGAAAAGGTTCTCTGAGATATTGGTTAAGTTCAGGCCTAGGAATTTCTTGCTATCACCTGCAGGCTGCCCAACATCTGCATTCTATGCAGTAGGCATTGATGATGACTACTCCCAATGCAAAGAAGGGGTAAGTGATAACATCTACCATACCCATGAAATCACCACTATTTTCCACTATGAAGAATGTGAACTACCTCCCAAATGTCCTCTCAGTAATGGAAGCTAAAGAGAAGGGAGCATTTACTTCCATCTGGGTCGATGAGGAGGGTTATATTGCTGAGGGACCAGATGTGAATGTGGCTTTTATAAGCCAGGACAAGGAGCTTCTTTTGCCCTCATTCGATAAGATCCTTAGTGGGTGCACTGCAAAAAGGCTTCTCACTCTGGCAACCAAGTTGGTCGAACAAGGTCTTTTGAAGAGCGTGAGCACTGCCAATATAAAACTGGAACAATCCAAAGATGTAGCAGAGGTGATGTATGTAGGAAGTGGGCTTCCAATATTACCTATCATCATGTGGGATGAAAAACCAGTAGGAGATGGTAACTAACTGTTCCTAAGCTTTGTCTTATCTGTCTTTAAATTAGTTTTATTGCTTTCTTTGAAAGTTTTCATGTATGCCAGGTTTATTATAATCTTCCTCTAACTTATATTTTTTGGCTTTTGGCAGGAAAGGTGGGTGAGTTGAAGCTTGCCCTCTCAAATCTGCTTTGGGATGACATGGTTGCTAACCCAGAAACACATAGGACATGCATTCCTTACGTGTAGAGTACCAAAAAGGACCAGGGCAATGCTTTCAGATGTGATCATGTTTTCCATTGTTAGTCATGCACTCAATGTTTACTTCAATAGAGGCCATGTCCATTTTCTTCTTTTGCGCTCTTTGTTGGAATCCAGTGGTAAAAGAAAATGTTGAATAATGTATTGAATGAGTTGATTTGAGTGTGAAGTATTTTTCACACTGAAATTGTAGATTGTGGATTGTAGATTGATAGTGTGTGGATTGTGGATTGTGTATTTGAGTGTGAAGTATTTTTCAACAGAGGCCATCTTTTATGTTCTTGGAGTGCTTGTTAGGCACAGATTGTGGATTGATATTAGATATTTTAAAAAAAAAACTTAGGCAGCATTTTTAAAGCGTTTCCTAAAGTTTGTTTAAAAAATGCTGCCTAAAGGTTACTTTAAGAAGCGTTTTAAAAACGTTGCCTAAAGTTATAGAGAACATTTTTCAAACACTCCAAAAGGTGTTTTTTTTGTAGTGCTTATTATATTCGATCATCTCTTATTAGTGGTGGCAGCAACAATTGTCATTAATTCTGGTGAAAAATACGTTTTTAGTGGCACTTTTTTGCAATTGCCACTAAAAGGAAATATTAGTGGTAGTTTATGTGTAAGGTGTAAATTTTGTACACCTCAATTCACATTTTTTGCAGCGACTGCAAATGGAAGTGAGTAAAATCTATTATTTTAAGAACCACCACTAATATTGATGTGTTTAACCACATTTTTAGTGGCACATTTTATCAAGCACCACTAAAAATGAAATATTAGTGACAGTTTAAATGAAAGTGACACTAAAATTTATTATCAATGATGATTCTTAAATAATCGCCACTAATAGTGATGTGTTTAATCACACTTTTAGTGACGTGTTTTAAGAAGTGCCACTATAAATTAAATACATTAGTGGTGGTTTAAATGGAAGTGACGCTAAAATTTATTATGAGCAGCGGTTCTTATATAACCGCCACTAATAGTGATGTGTTTAACTTTATTATCAGTAGCGGTTCTTAAATAACCACCACTAATAGTGATGCGCTTAACCAATAAAATTTATTATCAATAGTGATTCTTAAATAACTGCCACTAATAGTGATAGTGATGTGCTTAGCCACTAAAATGTATTATTAATGGCAGTTCTTAAATAACCACGACTAATAGTGATGTGCTTAGCCACTAAAAATTATTATCAGTGGTGGTTCTTAAATAACCACCACTAATAGTGATGTTTATAACTTTATTATCAACTGCAATTTTTAAATAACCACTACTAGTAGTGATGTGCTTAATTATCAGCGGCAGACGGTAAATAACCACCACTAATAGTGATGTTTAGCCACACTTTTAGAGCTTGTGATTTTGTCCACCTCCATAACAAACATTTAGGTTCGTTGGGCATCAGGAGGTCGGCACTGATGTGTCCACACCCTGACGCCCAGCGGACCTATCGTTCATTATGGAGGCGGGCAAAATCCGCGGGGCACTTTTAATGGCATATTTTAACAAGTGCCATTAAAAATGAATGGTATTGATGAACACAGGCTTTTTTCCTCTCCTGCTTTCTCTTTTCTTGTCGGTACCTAATTTTTGACTTGCTAATGCAGGTGAGTCTCACAAGCTTCAGATACTAACAACAGCCCATCCTCAGCCAAAGTATACTCTTAAAACTTCAAACCATCCTTTAGACAAAACCCGAACTATCAAAAGCAAGGCATCCACACCAAAGGCCTTTACGAGTCATCTGCAAAAGCTACAATGGACCCACATTCCTTGCTCAAAGACCAGATAGCCAAACCAACTGAAACAACATCTTCAAAAATCTAGAGGATATATTTCCCATGTTAAACCTGAAAACCAATTCGGCCTTTTGACCCCTCCAATTAGTGATTTTACGTTTCCCAAGAATTTTGTAATTACATAGTATGGTATCGTAGGTACATCGTAATCCATTTCTGACTGTGGTATTGCATCTGAAACATTCAAGAACCCCCCAAGCTACTATAAAATCGTCGCAATCGAACATCCACAACTCTAAGATTCGAGTTTCGATCGATTCACGATATTTCCTACAAAAAGATAAAATAGGGAATAGTTATGACGCCAATGACGTCATGTACTAAAGGCAGTTGTATTAAATGCGTCATATGTCAAAGTAGTTACATTTAATGTATAATGTGTTGGTTTGACAATTATATTTAATGTATTAAATGTTGGTTTAATTACACATTAAATGCGATGTAAAAATTGCTTGAAAATGTGGTAAAAGAATACACGAGTTGTCGACTTCCAATTGATGCGTCATAGTACTAGAAAGTATGCAAACACATGGCACACTCGAATTTGGTTTATTTTTCAATAGAAAATTATGGTTGTTGGTTTCTCATTGACTACAATAAATGCACATTACATCATCTCTTATAATACCGACATGTGGCGCTCATTTTTAGGAAACCACCCAAACATTAAAGAAAAGACCAAAATTACATTCACCAAATGTCACATACCAAATAGTCATTTCCTTCATCCCTTTAGGTCGCGACAAGTGTTGCGTATCTACTATGCCAACCCAATTCACCTATATACCCTCTCAAGCTTATAAATACAACCCCTCTCCACTTAAAAAAATGTCAATAGAGAGAGAGAGAGAGATGTTGGAATTAGAGAGAGAAAGGGAGGGTTCTAGTGAGAGAAAGTGTATATTCTAGAGAAAGAAAGTGCCCATTCTAGAAAGAAAAAGGGACCACTTTAGATAGAGAAATGAGAAATTAAAGAGAGAAAGGGAGTATTTTAGAGAAAGAAAATAAAAAATAAAAAAATAAAAGAGTCTTGGTCGTGCTCTTTCTATCTCTCTCTTTCTTTGTAGCTTGACCAAGCAATCCAAATCACATCGCTCGCTATGCTTCAGGGCATCAACCCCCCTGAAGAAATCCCTCGCAATCCGCTCTTTATTTCTCTTCCTCCGATCACTGCATCATGCCTCTTCTTCCTTTCCAAAAAGTCCACCTATCTCAATCTAGGAACCACCTTCAAGCATTAACCAACATTACACAGTCAAGACTTGATCCCAGGTGTGTGAAGCAGCTGCCAAGATGAGTGGAGAAAGAACAACTTTGGATGGGAGTTAACGGTTCTCTTTCCTATGCATGGCTGTCGATGCAGCAGCTGTTCCACCCCAAACAACCCCATCCATGGCAGCAATAATGGTCTAAGAACCTCATAGCCATGTATGTTGAATCCCTTCAAACTCTCTCCCTGATACCAAATGGAAGGTTTAGAGTCACTCCTCTTTAATGAGATGGAACCCTCATGCACATAATGAAGCTTGTTCATGTTCACTTTCACCACCTTTTACCTTCACCGTCCCACATACACCAAGGCAACGGCCAAAACTCATTTTCTTCACATCACCACCCTACTTCAACGACCCACACTCTCTTTAAACCATCATAATCACTCCATGCTCCCTAAATCAATGGCTCATTAGCCTCCATACTATCCACCCATATTTAACACATCTCTACCTCAACATGACCCGTTTCATCCACTGGTGGCTTTACACGGTCGACCCAAGTCTCAGAAAACGTTGCTTGCAGGCTTGGCTTTCTTGGTTTGGAGTGCATATCAGGTTTCGGATTTCAAACACCATCAGATTCGGCTAATCAGTTGGGGAAAATATTATGGTATGGTCATTTCTATTGACTACTCCACCTTTCAGCATGGTCCCTTTATGAACCGGCCGGATACTTATGCATGTTCAAACTAATCTACAAGATGACCAGCGTGTTTAGGGGTGAGGACCACCATGCTGACCCGGTTCTTTGTTCCCAGCTTTGGGAAATAATGGTAAGCAAATGTGAAGAGAAGCTGAGTGCATTGAGAGCATGCCAAAATCCATCTCACCTTACCACTTTACAACGGCTGCATTTCATGTCATCAGCCCTTGCTCACCACATTAAAAACCAACACAGTCCCCACTCCCCACTCCCCACTTTTTCATCTTGACCATCTGTCACCTTCAAATCCACGGCCAACGCTTCCATCATTCCTTCATGATCATCCCACATTCAATGGGGAAGTGTAGATTTACAAATAACCTTAGACATGATCATTGGAATGTTGTGTATAGAGTATTAAAATATCTTAAAAATATTATGCATTGTAAACTCCATTATAAGGAGTATCCTATTGTACTTAAAGGTTACAATGATGCAAATTGGATTACCAACTTTGATGAGTCAAGGTCCACAAGTGGGTGAATATTTAGTTTAAGCTGGGTTGTTGTGTCATGGAAATCCAAGAAACAATATTACATTTCACACTCGACTATGGAATCTGAAATCATAGCAATAACCTTAACTAAAGAAAAAGATGAATGGTTAAGGAACCTTTTGGCAGACGTGCAATTATGGTCTAAGCCAATTCTCACAATCGCTTTGTATTATGACCATTAAGCCACCATATTTAAGGCACATAGCATAACTTCTAATGGAAAATCCAGACATATTCATCTAAAGCATAATTTTGTGAAACAATTAATTAAGGATGGTGTGATAACCTTAAACTATGTGCAGTCAAAAAAAAAAAAAACTTGACTGGTCCTTTTACAAAAGGCCTTACAAAGGAGATTTTAACTAAAACATAAAAAAGAATGGGGTTAAGACCCATACAAAATTGGCATTGAATGAAACTCAAACGAAATGGTTCATTAGGATAACATATTACTAAGTAGTTGATGAAAAACACTAAGTAATATAAGATAAAGAGTAGTTCATCTTGTCAATTCCTATGATATAAACTTAGTAAACAAATTTGAGATTGTAATGACGTAGAGGTTAAGTCAATGAGACTCTTAATGAATTTATAGATCTTAAAAGATTAAGGGTCAAGTTATAATGACATCTTAAATAAACTCATCAATATTAATGTAGGAGTGAGGCTGGTCCCTATGGGACTTAGGTCGTCCTTAGAGCACTTGTTGATGTATGTCAATCCCATGGACAAAATATGTAGTAGTCTATGTCTTGTAAGTGTCTTATGCTCTCATAAATTTAAGATATGAAGACAAGAAGGACCAAAGACTTGAAGAAGAGATCGAAAATTAACTTAGACTTATCCCACCAATAAAGGTACAAAACATGCATTGCATAGCATTTTAAGACCTTAAAATGAATGTAAACATGATGGTAGGTCCCTCTCAAAACCCAAGGAAAGAAGACCCAAAGACAAGCCCCTTTAGAGTGCCCAAACTAAGATCTCAGGATCTTGGAACTGTAATCGATTGGAGATCTCACAATTGATCATAACGCAATCGATTGTAGATCTCGCAATTGATTGCGACCTAGATCTAGGTGCAGATTTGAGACTCCTGAGAGCCAACCCCCTTTGTGAACCTGATCTTAAGTCATAATTGATTACAAGATCCGTAATTAATCACAAGCTGCAATCGATCAGGGATCTCCCAATTGATTGAGGGGGGATTTTTGGAAAAAATTAAAACATGAATTTCAATGTGAGATTTTCAAATTTTGAACCCCTTTTTTCGAAATCTAAGGTTCTAAAGAGATGTCTGTTTTAAAATATTTCAATCCAAAGGTTGTGGGTGCTCCTCACCCCTATAAAATGGAGCATTTCCCTTTAGGTTAAGAGATCTCCAACACTTCAAGCTACCTAGAGAGGGTTATAAAGTTTACTAAATTGAGAGTCTCCCCCTACTAAGAAAAACACCATTATTCTTCTGGTTTTGAACTTGAATAGCTAACATCTTACTCAAGAATCACTATCTCTTTATCTCCTATTGAATACTACTCTACTATCATTGAGGAGAACTTGTGATAAATATTTTCCAAGAGAAAACTCACACTTGGCTGAGTTCAATGAGCACTAAAGCCAAGAGCTTGGAGCTTGTGGGTAGCTAAGGCAAACTAGCTCAACAAAGAACACCCCACTTTGTGCAAATAGCAACATCAACCATCTTATGGTAATATTTTGTTTATTTTGCATTCATCTTTACTATTGTGCTTGTTTTGCTTCTGCCGAAGACATCAGAAGCTTGACTACCTCCACTGAAGACGCCGGAAGTAGTTCACACTCGTCGGAGACACCGAGTGTTGTTATTTAGCTTGCTTGTGAGCAAGTAGTTAGGTTTTGTATATTAACCTAGATTGTAATAGTACCTAAATGAAACATATTTAAGTTCGGTAGTGAGATTTAGAAGAGTGGACGTATACCCTAATGCCAAATCACTATAAATATATTGTTATGTATTGTGTGTATAATTATTTGTCTCTTTGCTTTAATGCTCACAACTACTCTTATACATTACTGGTTTGACAAAATATTTGAGTGGACACCTTATAGCACACACACACACACAGGCTAAGTTAAAAATATTAAAATCAACTTAAAATCAATCCCAAGATTTGTAAAAAGGGGATAAGATAATTTTAGATATCATATTCATCCCGCCCCCCCTCTAGGATAACTTTAAAGTAATTTTAACGCTGGTAAACAAGATATTTACACATGGTCATGATGTGTGAGCCTTGAGAAAAACCACTATGATTGTGTATTTATAGTTGAATATTAGTGTATTATAGATGTAACACCTCGCACATGTTTCATACACTTAGTAGGGTCATAGATGCATAATTAATAATTAATCATTTTGATATTGTTAATTTTAGTATTAATGGTATTTTGGAACACATAAGTGAAAGAAAATTTTAATTAAACATAGAATGAAAAATAAGAAAATAACATATCAAAAACATGACAAGTTCTAAAGTTGTTTCAAACAATAAATTTGTGGTAACTTCATATGTAAATCTATATCAATCCCATAGGATTCATCCTACAAATCATATATCATTGAAAATATCTATCTTTATACTTTCTAATGCATCAAACGGTGTGTAAATTTGAGTTTCCTAGAAGTTATGATAATTTTTTTAAACTAGGTGTCTATGCCGACAAGTATGGTCTGAGCCAATAC
>JAOXJP010101336.1:0-14386 GCA_025762735.1 Platanus orientalis | reverse complement strand
TATATATATATATATATATTTCCAAATATTCAATTGGGAAGATGAATTAGGTTGTGATTCCTTTGAGAGACTAGCAAGGAAAGCATAAGCTGATTTTACTGAGAATTTACCAGTTTTATCGTATAACCTTGCTTGGGGTAGAGATGGAATCCATGCATCTTCCTAAATATTTACTTCTTTGCCATTTCCAATCTCTCAAACCGAACCTTTTTGAAGGACTTTCCTCCCAACTATGATACTTTTCCAACCCCATGATCCCTATTGAGATTCTTTGGCTTTGAGAAAAGAAATCTTGGGGAAGTATAAGGATTTCAATAGTTGGGCCCATAGGGAATTGGGTTCAGTAAGAAGCTTCCACCTTTGTTTTGCAAGAAGGGCCAAGTTGGTAATGTGGAGATCCCTAAGCCTAATACCCCCATCGGTTTTACTTGTTCTTAGATTTTTCCATCTAACCCAACATATTTTCTTCTCATCTTTATTTTGACCCAACCAGAATTGCCTCTGCTTTTTATCAATTAAAGTGCATAGACTTTTGGGAAGGAAAAAAATAGGACATTGCATATGTAGGAATGGCTGAAATTGTGGACTTGAGCAGTATTTCCTTACCAACATTAGATAATAACTTTTCCTTCCATCCCTTTATTCGAGTTGAAAAATTTTCATTTATAAAGGAGAATAGTTGCATTTTGTTTTTACCAATGTTGGAAGGAAGGCCTAAATATTTATTGGGGTGAGCTGATGATCAAATGTTTAGCATTTCAGAAATTTTGATTGCTTCATTTTCAGGCATTTTTGTGTGTGTAGAAAATGACCTCGAATTTCTCAAAATTATGTTATGATATTGTTTAAGAATCTCCCTAATATAGGTGGCTTCCTCTACTCCTGCATGACTGAATATAAATGAGTCATCTACAAATAGTAGATGCGATACTATGGGGTTGGTTCTTTGGAGTTTAATTCCTTTAAATGTGGAAGTATTCTTAGCTATAAGAAGAGCAGCTGATAAGCCTTCCACACATATTATGAAGAGATAGGAGGAGAGGGGATCTCCTTGTTTGATTCCTCTACTTGGCCTGAATTGAGGTCTTGGGTAGCTATTAATAAGGATTTTAAAAGAGGGAGAGGACATATAGTTTTGTATCCAAGATCTCCATTTCTCACTAAAACCCATTTTAGCCATGATTTTGAGAAGATACGACCATTCCACTCTATCAAACACTTTGCTCATGTCTACTTTAACTGCCATATATTTATTTTTCAAGTAGTTTCTTCTCATGTGATGAAAGATTTCGCGTGCAACTATTATATTATCAGAAAGATGACAGTTAGCAATGAAAGCATTTTGGAATGGAGAGATTATTTCATGGATGACTTTTTTTAATTTGTTAGCCAGAGTTTTTGCAACAATTTTGTACAAAACATTGCAAAGGCTTAAGGGTTTATAATGATCCGCGGAAGTAGGATGGGAAACTTTGGGAATGAGAACTAGGAAAGTTTTGTTAGTATCTTGGATCATGGCTGGATCCTGAAAGAAATGTGTAACATATTTTAGCACATCTTCTCCCAAAATATTACAGTATTTCTAGTAGAATCTAGCCTGAAATACATTAGGCCCTGTTGTTTTAAGTTTTCCTAGTTCAAAGATAGCTACTAGGATTTATCTTGAGTAAATGGAATGCCTGGGAATTTTTGGGCTTCGTTAGATAGAGATCTAGTGACATGGGCAATTGACATTTCAATATCCTCCTCTTTGGGATGAATGGAGGTGAAGAGTTGGGTATAGTCATCAACAAAGATTTGTTCAATGTCGTTCTGCTTATTCATCCAGGTTCCTTTTGCATTTTGGATGGAATGAATGTGATTTCTTTCTTTACGGTTTAGAGTGGTGATATGAAAAAATTTGGTATTTTGGTCACCCCATTTAAGCCAAGATACACGAGACTTTTGCACCCAAAATATTTCCTCTTGCTTCATCAGAGTACGGAGATGATTTTCAAGTTGAGTTATTTCTTGGGTCTCATTATCAATAAGGCTTTTAGAATATATGGTCTGGAGCTTGTCTTTGGAAATCCTGATTTGGAGTTGAATGTTTCCAAAGTTAGTTTTATTCCAATGTCATAAGATGGGAATAAACCATTCAAGTTTCCTGTGAGTAGGCAGCTCCTATGCGTTCCTACTAATCTGCCAAGAGTTTCTAATAAGCCCTTCACATTCAAGATGTGTTGTCCACATCCATTCAAACCTAAAAGGTTTTATTCTTTGCTTGTTAGGATGGAAGAGGTTAAGAAGTATTGGAATATGATCAAACTCAGTAGAGAAGAGATTTTCAACACAAGCATTCAGGAATAACTTTTTCCATTGAGTGTTAACAATGGTTTTGTCTAGTCTTTCCTTAATAAGAATCGTACCTTGGTTCTTTTTAATCCATGTGTATTGAGGCCCTCTGCATCCTAGGTCAACGAGGTTACATGAATTTAAAATGTGTAGCCCTAGGTATGTATATGTTCTGCTAGCTCTAGCCTTTACCCATTTATCTTTTCTCATCCAGAGAACATTCTAATCACCAAAATAGGCAATTTGATAAGATAAGGAGGATAAAATATCAATGAACTTTTCCTAGCTTTTAACTCTTTTACTTAAGTTCGGTTCACCATATATGAAAACCACAATCCAAGATTCCCTATTCGGACAACCTTTAAATTTTACTATAATCCAATTCTCCACTCTGAATAATATTTCAAGATGAATGTTTCAACGCCTTAAAAGGGGAGACCACCAACAAGGTCAACTGAATCATGGCCAGTGAATGACCACCCTACTTTAAAAGGAAGACGATTGAATGCTTTAGCATAGGAAGTTTTGGTTTTAGAGAGGAAAATGACTTTAGGAATTTTTACTCTATTTATTTCCTTAAGAGCACGAACTATCAGGGGATTCCCAAGACTCTGGCAGGTCCAAGCTAATAGGCTCATTGAGCTACTTGGGGCTATTGAGCGACAGCTGCTAGAACCCGTTTATTAACATTAGTGTGAAGGAGATGTGACTTTTTGAAGTTTATGGGTAATTCTTAAAATGAGACAATGTGACTATAGATTTAGATGGAAGAGAGTAGTTCTTAAGTCGAAGATTGTGTGAGCTGTATGTATTAGTTAGGTAAGGTAGTAGACTTCAGATGGGAGATGAATGTTTTTTGTTGAATTTGTAATTGTGTGAGATAGGGGATTTTAGGCACTTACGATAAGCCAACCATCCTTTACAAGTAGTCAGTTGTTTAGGAGGTAATGATAGGTCTAAAGATTTTTGGATAGTGGTATCCACAGCATGGCCAAGATTACCGCTAAGCAAAATTGATTTTGGTTCATAACCATAGAAGCAAAAATTAACTCTAGGTGTAGGTAAAGTATGTACCTCTTTATGCAATCGTTTGGTTGTATGGATATGTTCATTCTCAAGGCCATCCTCTAGGGGGACTTCTTTACTCTTACGGTTATCTTCTTCATAAATCTCCATCTTCATGTTGCTATCACCTCCCTTATCTTCTCGGTACGTTACCTCTCTTGCTGTATTCTTTGGGTTAAAACTGTTGTTCGATCTTTTCATAGAACTATCACTTTTACTTTAAGAACTAGCTTATAGCTACTTTGGGAATCTATTCCAGTGGTTGAACCATGGTCATGGTTGGATTGCTACGGAAGAGGTTTGTTCAAACAAACCAAATGGGTAGGAGGTTCAACTGGTTCAACTGGCGCTTTACTTATATTTGCAATCGTAGGCTTAGTTTCTGTTATGATGATGCCAACTTTTGGTGGGCTTATGAGATTTGGATCCCACAACATACCCTTCTTCCACTTCAGTGCTAGTATGAGAGGTCTCTTACCTTTTGAGTTGATATTGATCCTGCCTCTGCTGTCATCGTCTTCGTCCAAAGTATTAACCGGTGAAGTTCCTTCAATCACCTTATCTACTACATTAAATGGGACTTTACTATTGGGGGCATAAAAGTCTAGAAAAACTAATTTTTCCAATTAGAAGGGTCGTCTCGAATAAGGTGTTACAGGTACCACCACCAACACCGATCAAGGTCCATCATGTCACTCAGTGACAGACTGTGCATGTCACCTCCAACTACTACATAATCGAAGCTATCCAGCTCATCTTGTGAGCTTGACTTGGAGAATCGTCTTTGGCCCAACAAGTTGACTCGGTAGTCTTCCTCATTCAAGTCCATTCTTTTGATTGAGCTTCGTGTTGGGTTCTTGTTGGTGAAACTATTGCTCCATCACTTTCTAGATCATCTAATAGTTTTTCTCTTGTTGGGAATCCCTTGAATTCCTGAGTATCTAAGCTACGACACCGGAGGATAGATTACCTCTCCGACAAACTTAAAGACCTCAGTCAAATGACCCATTTTAGATCATAGATTCATTTAGGAGATGTCCCTCTTAGATGATTTCCATAGTGATTTAGCTTTTGAAGATCTTCAATGGATTTACCTTTCCTTTTATCATTGAATTTGGTTTCATAGTCTTTTGATTCATGCCCGATGACATCACAATAAAAATAAAAGATGGATAATAGCTCATATCGGACCTTAACTTCAATATCTTTTTTACCAGATCGTTCGAGAGAAAAATGATGTTTCACTGGTTTGCCTATTGAAACTTTGATGTGAACACTAAGGTATGGTCCATCATCCGTGACATGTTCCTTAGAGTCCCAAGCCACAAACGTACCAATTCGCATCGCTAGTAATTTGGCCATGAATTCTTTATGTAGGGCCACTGGAATGTTGAAGAATTGAACCCAAAAGTCCACAGATGAAAAATCAATTTCTGAAGTAGGCATTGTTGGGTCCTATACAATGATGAGAACTAAGTGGTCTTCGAAGTTCTATAGCCCCTCGTTGAGGACCTTATCAATATCCATTAAATTACAGAACTTTGCAACATAAAGATTATTTCCAAGCTTACAAACTTCAAATTTATATTTAAGCCTCCTAGAAGAGGAACAAGAACCTTTTTTTGCCTAAACTTTTTGTAGGCTATAATTTTAGTGGTAGTAATGAATTGGGCTGGGTCCCATTTGTGTTGGTTAGACCACTAGGAGCACGCCTACACCTGACCCAACATGGCCCATGAACATGCCAACCCATATGGAAAAAAGGGGGTGGGGGTGGGGAGTAAGGTGTTCGTTTCTACAAAAAAAAGGTGTTCACAAATGGGTTGGTGGACTCTGGTGAAATGCAAGGTTGGCCGGGTGGATCGCCGATATAGTTAATCACCTAACTCGATTAAGAGTTGAGAATGCCAACCTAAACCTAAATTTTTTGGAGGGGGTGGGTTGGAATACACTGAACTACTAGTTGTTGGATTTTTGAAAGCTTAAGGGGACCGATCAGGGATCAATCAGAGAGGCTAGGCCCAATTGATTGGGCATATATCCTATTGATCGAAAGGCATAGGCCCGATCGATCAGGCATATGCTGATCGATCCAAGGCCTAGGGCTGATCGATCGGGCATATGCACAATCGATCGGGATGCTCTCCTTAGGCAAAAAATAACAACGTAAGGTTGCGTTATTTTGGGTCTATTTGTTCATGGGAAATGAGAAGCCGTGTCCAAGGTGTCTGCAGACATATACACATGACTATTCGATAGTGAAAGAGTGTTAAGAATGTTTACAGACATGTCTCAAGGTGTCCCTATAATTTCTATAAAAGAAAGGCAATCCCCAACATAAACTTAATTTGAAAAATCTCTATCTCTCTAATATCTTTCTAAAACCTCTTTGCTTTATGAAACCTATTGTTCTCTTTGTAAACAATTTTGGAAGATTAACTTTTTGGTGTTCAAGGGTTGATCTCATGGTGCTGCAAACCACCGATCAACAAGACAGCTTTGGTTGGGCCCATTTTATCATAGGGACAAGTTTGTTGACTCATTGTAGTCTCTGTTTCTTTTAAGAACAAAGTAGATGGCGAATATTGTCTTAAGGAAAGCGTGATCCGTGATTCGGGCATTGTTACTTCATAATCTTGTCAACTCCCTGCATTCCAAATCTTAGTTTTCTAACATTTCTAAGATAATATTCTAGTTGACAAGTTTAGTAACAATGGCCTAGACTTTAATAGCCCAATCACTTGTTAATGCTCTCAAGTCCAATATGACGAAACTTGAAAGGTTTGACAGATAGAACTTCAGGTGTTGGAAACAAAAACATGTTTATGTGGTCACAACTTTGAAATCGTTGGAACAACAAAAAGAAACACTTGTACAAACTAGACAAAGAAGGAAGTGGGAACTAGACAACTATCTCTGTAAATGACATATTCATGATGTGTTGTCAGATGCCTTGTTCAATGTCTTTGAAGCAATGGAGTATGCCAAAGATATATGGGAAGCATTGCAAATCAAATACAAATTTCAAGATGCTGAAAGAAAAAAAATCCTGGTAAGTCAATTTCTAGAATTTACTATGACTAACAAATAGTCTATTTTGGATCAATTTCATGAATTAGAACACATAGTGGGATAACTTGAAAAAGAAGGAAGTAAAATGGATGAATCGATTCTAGTCTGTCCAATCATTGACAAACTTTCTCAATTGTGGTGGGATCACAAGAAGAGTCTCAAACATAAGAAGAATGAGATGTCCCTCGAAGAACTTGCACAAGATCTTCAAATAGAAGAGAAACTTCAGTTATGTGAAAAGAAGGAAGATCAACTGAAGTTTCTGCCAAAGAAAAATGTGTTCGAAGAAAGACCACAACAATATGCATTCAAGAATAGAGTTGATAACAAACTAGAATTCAAGAAGAAGAACAAAAGGGCTTACTTCTACTTTAACAAGGTTGGACACTTCAAGAAGAATTGTAGACTGTACTTGAAGGAAAAAGGAAAGCAACGTGGAAAAGGCTTTTCAGACTACAAGAAATGTATGTTTCAGGTACATGTCACTAAAGAAATCCTAGGCATGGTCATCTCGGAAGTAAACATGGTTGGACATGGTGGCTCAATTTTGGAGCAACAATACATGTTACATTTGACAAGAACATGTTGAAGTCATTTCAAGGTGATGCTGATGAAAACATTCTCTATATGGACAATTCATCAACCGCTAAGGCATTAGGACAGGGAAGGTAGACCTTAGTCTAACATCGGGAAAAAATCTCACCTTAAACAATGTCTTGTATGTACCTAAGATTTTAAAAAAATATAGTTTCGGCCAGTTTGCTTGTCAAACATGGTTTTAAAATAATCTTCAAATCAGGTAAGTTTACTTTGTTGAAAAATGGGATGTATATGGGCATGATATATGTTTCATGTGAAAATTTAAATTTAATATTATGAATGAAAGTGATTTTTCAGTTTATATTGTTGATTCTGTTAATTTATGGCATGCTAGATTATGACATGTTAATTTTAAGTCCATAGAAAACATGATAAAAGTAGATTTACTTCCTAAATATTAACATAAGAAATTAGAAAAAGTGATATATGCATAAAATCAAAGATTACTAAAAAAATATTTTATAAAGTAGAAATAAATATGAAATTGTTAGGATTAGTATATTCCGACATATGTGAATTAAATGGTTTAATCACTAGAAGAGGTAAAATGTATTTTATCACTTTTATAGATGATTTGACCAGATATACATATGTTTACTTAATTAAAACAAAAGATGAGACATTGAGTAAATTTGAAATTTAAAAAACTGAAGTTGAAAACCAACTAAAAATAAAAATAAAAATACTTAGATTGGATAAAGGTGGTGAATGGCTAATCAAATATGAAAATTAGTAGATCTACCTCTAGGATATCAACCAATAGGTTGTAAATGGATATTTAAAAAGAAATTAAGAGAAAACGGTTCAATTAAAAAATTGAAGGCTAGGTTAGTAGCTAAAGGTTTTAAACAAAAGAAAGGAGTTGATTATTTTGACATATATGCTCCCGTAACTAGAATAACAACTATTAGAATTTTAGTTGCATTGATTGTTATTTATGATTTAGTTATACATCAAATGGATGTCAAAACTGGTTTTTTAAATGTTGACTCAAATGAAGAGATTTACATAGAATAACCCGAAGGTTTTATTGTCGTGCCTTGAAACTTATATAAGAAAGGCCATGAATTTTGGCACATGATATTAATCATTAGTTCATTCACTTCCTATAAATTTGCATATAAATTTCTTTCTCATTTTTTTTTCAATTATACGCAGCGGAATTACATATCATAAATCATAACCATCCATATCACATAATCCAACCTATAATAAAATTTCCATATTCCATAAACCTGAAAATAATCCATCATAATAATCCTATGATTCCCATTCAAATAAACTGATAGTCTGACTAACTTAAACCATCAATTAAAAATCAAATATCAATCTAAAACTAAAATTCACTATCTTATTACATCCTTTTAATCCAATTGAAACAAAATATTGAACTAAAATAAAATAAAAGCTCAATGTCTTACAATATAAATCCAATCTTCTAACTCTCCAATCTTGTCTGCCAGTATTGCTATGCAGCTATCTCCTCATCATTTGTGGTGTCAAATTAAAGGTGAGCTTAACAAATTCAACGAGTAATAATAAATTAAAGAATAACAGATCAAGACTGTGTACGAATCAAAATGAAACAAATAGTTGCATGCCTTTTATCAATATACAAAATTGAACAATTAATCATATAGAAACATATACTAAACTCAAAACATTAAAAGACATAAAAATATAAATAGTCTAAACAGAACAATACAAATGCATATAATTGAATTAAACAAAATAGAACATGTAAAATAGATACATAAGGTAATACATATAATAGTTACATAAGCCAATACAAATAATAGTTACATAAGTCAATACAGATAACAATTACACCATTTAATCCCTTGTAAAAATGGCTAGTCACACCATTTAAACCCAAGTGAGAAGGGTCTAGTCACATCATTTAGTCTTTGATGGGAAGAGTATAGTCACACCATTTATTTTTCGGTGAGAGGAGTCTAGTTACACCATTTAGTCTTGGTAAGAAGAGTCTAGTCACACCATTTAATTTCCGATGAAAAGAGCCAATACAGTCCACACTATAAACCAAGTATGATGAGTATCATCTTTCATCTCCCTTGATGAAAAATGGTGGTTTATAACAATACCATAATAGAAAACAATAACAATAGCAGTACATAACATATAACAATCTATATCAAAACATAAAAAAATTTATATCACTTTTACCCATAGATGCTTGATCCTCCTAATCATTGAACTATGAAACAAATAAGAATTTGACAATAATCATGTAGAACATATTACATTTAGATCATAAATCACTCATATAAGCATATATAGTTCTTACAAAACAAGAAAATAGTCTCTACAATCCTATGAAAACAAATACAAAACTAAGAGTACTTTGTGTTCTTGAAACAGAAAAATACTTCTTTAAAACCATTGATTTTGGAACTTTAAATCAAATTAAAACTTATAGCGATTCAATCCCTAACATGTAGAACATGAATCTAAAACAATGTAGAACCTTAGTATTTAAAAAAACAAATCATGGTATTTTATGTTCTTGAAAAACCTTAAAACCCCTTTGAAAACTTTTGATCTTTGCTTTATAAATGATTCAACAACTAGAGTAGGTTTCTGTAAAACAAATTTGGATTAGATCTTAGAACCCATGACATTCAAAAATGAAATTAGTTTAGTGTCCCCTACCTCTTGATTGATGCAAAAATTTGTTTTTACCTTTGTTCTTAAAAAATCCCTAAAAATCCTTCAAACCCTGGTTTTTTCCTTGATTTTCTCTCTCATTTGTTTTTTGTGTTTTTGGGTCAAATTAGGTTGTGTTTAATCCATTATATAGATCCCATAAGAGTCCTAGATGAAGTAGAACCCTAACTAAGCTAAAATTAGAAGTTTTCAAAGCCAAAAAATCGTTTATCCCACTTTTGCATCTATTTGGGGTGATGCTGGCTCGATCCAGAATGTTTTTGGGCACTTTTATGAGACCAGAGAAGTGCTGGGTCAATTCAGGATTGATCCAGTAAGTTTTGGCTAGAGCAGGTAAGTGAAGGCTCGATTCGGATTGGTCTGTCTTGAGCTGGACACATTTTTTAGCTTTTACCTCTTCGTTCTAAATAGCTCATAACTTTTCTTAGAAAAATCGGATTTGCTTGATGTTTATTTTGTTGGAAACTAGACTTCAATACATTTACAATGAAATGAATTTTGATCTTTAATTTTTTCTAAATTTTTATTGGTGTATTTTTAAAGTTACATCAAATTATTTGGCCTGTCAGCATAAACACCTTATGGGAAAACGATCATAACTTTCTCTAGAAAACTCATATTCACTCACTATTTGTTGCATTGGAAAGTAGACTTCAAGATCTTTCTAATGATGCATATCTTAGTCACAAATTATTTCTAGGTTTATATAGATTTATCTCTAAAATTTAACAAGTTTATAGGTCATTACACATGCGTTTAACTCATACTAAGTGTGTGCGAAACATGTATGACATATATGTGTGAATTATGTATATAGTGTTATATTTGTTATGACAAACTAAGAACATAAAGTATGTAAATTGATTATGTCACTTTATGGCTTAAATAAGCCTTAAAGCCCCAAAACAATGACATGAAAAGTTTGATAAAGTAATACAATCCTAAACCAAGAACATAAACAAGTCCAAAAGCAATGACATGAAAAGTTTGATGAAGTAATACAATCCTATGAATTTAGAATAAATGAAACTAATAAATGTGTTTACTCAAAATTTGTTGAAAATAGAACTATGATTATTTGTTTATATGTTGATGCTATGTTAATCTTTGAAACTGATCTAGACATAATCTTAGATACTAAAAAATATTTATCATCATGTTTTGCTATGAAGGATATGGGTAATGCAAATGTTATTTTGGCTATCAAAATAATAAAGAATAATAATGATATAATACTTATATAGTCCTATTACATTGAATATATTTTTAGAAAGTTTGATTGTTTTGATTATAAACCTATATCTATTCTATTTGATCAATGTGTAAAGTTAACAAAGAATAATGAAAGATGTATAGATCAATTAAAATATGCTAGTATAATTGGTAGCTTTATGTATGTTATGCATTGTACAAGACCAAATATAACTTATATTGTTGGTGTGTTAAATAGATATACTCATAACCCTGGATACTGGCCATGAAAGCTGTAGAGGGAGTATTTAGATATTTAAAGAAGATAATAAAATATGAGCTATGTTATAAAAAACAACATGATGTGTTTGAATGATACAAAAATGCTAGTTGGATATATAGTTCAGATGATTTAGCTAGTGGGTGGATATTCACTATAGGGGGAACCACGGTATCTTGGGGATCCAAGAAACAAATTTGCATAGCTCATTCCAATATGGAAGTAGAGTTTATTGCATTAGCGGTTGCAAATAAAGAGATGAAATGGATAAGGAACTTACTTGATGAAATACCATTATAACCTAAACTAATGCCAGCTATTTCTTTGCATTGTGATAGTGAAGTCATGTTGTTAAGAGTGTACAATGATACGTATAATGGAAAGTCTAGACATATAAGTCTAAGACACTCATATGTGAGGGAACTTCTGAAAGATGGAGTAATCACACTGGAATTTGTTAGATCGAAAGAGAATCTAGTTGACCCCCTTAACCAAGGGCCTTGTAAGGAATATGATCTAGAAGTCATCTAGGGGATGGAATTAAAGCCTATTAATTAAGTTGACTATGGTGGGAACCCAACCTGTAATCAGATTCAACGACAAAAACAAGCTATAGAATTCAACGGTATGCATTAAAACAGAGAGATAATCATATCTCTAAACCATCAACAGTTAATGCATGTTTTCATTGATAAATGAACATGAGTTTAAGTACTCTTAATGGGTCTATATTTGTATAGAGAAATGTAATACATGCAGATATACTTCAGATAAACTCACCTATGTAAGTGTGGAAGTGAGGCCACTTCCTATGAGACTTAAGGCATGGCCTACTAGAGCACTTACTAAATAGGATAAAAGCATAAGACCGTAAATGTGTTGGCTATGCTTGAACACTAGTAAGGTGAATTGTGTGTTCGATATGTATGGTTTAGTTGAAATGGGGTCCTTAGTTCAAAACTACAGTTACTAAGCACCTCGACAAACTTTGATGTATTTGGACTAAGAGAAGGTTCAAGTCTATGTACACCTTCATTTATGTATAATTTGCCGCCTACCTAAAATTGTATACAAGTTTTTTTGTCACACCATATTTTTAAACTTTTAAAATGGTGGGGGATTTTTGGAATTTTGAAAGCTTAAGGTGATTGATGAGGCTCATGCCTGATCAATCGGAGTGGCTAGACTTGATCGATCGGAGTGGCTAAGCCCGATTGATGGGTATATACCTTATCAATAGGAAGGCATAGGCCATTTCGATCGGGCATATATTGATTGATCCAAGGCCTAGGGCTGATCGATTGGGCATATGCACGATCGATCGGGGTGCTCTCCTCAGGCAAAAAATAGCAACGTAACGCTGCATTTTTTTGGTCCGTTCATTCATGGGAAATGAGAAAACACGTCAAAGGCATCTACAGATAGATATGCACATGATTTTTCAATAGTGAAAGGGTGTCAAGAATGTCTACAGACATGTCTCAAGGTGTCCCTATAATTTTTATAAAAGAAAGGCAATCCTCAACATAAACTTAACCTAAAAAATCTCTATCTCTCTGATCTCTTTCTAAAACCTCTTTGTTTTGTGAAACCTATTGTTCTCTCTGTATACAATTTTGGAAGATTAACTTTTTGGTGTTCAAGGGTTGATCTCACGATACTGCAAACTACCGATCAATAAGACAACTTTGGTTGGGCCAGTTTTATCCTAGAGACAAGTTTGTGACTTGTTGCAATCTATGTTTCTTTTAAGAATGGAGTAGAGGGTGAATATTATCTTAAGGAAAGCGTGATCCGTGACTCGGGCATTGTTACTTCATAATCTTGTCAAATCGTTACATTCCAAATCTCAATTTTCTAACAATAATGCTATCTACAGGGTCTATTTATCGAATGGTAAAAAACATATGATACTTAAAAAAATGGCTACAATAGGTGGATCAAGCTAATTTTTGGCCAAGGAAACCTGGATAGGGCGACTTATTAAACAATCAAATTTGATAAGTTTATAAATATTAATCTCTTTCACTATTATTGAGTGTAAACAGAGCATGTCTTTCTTTAGAGAATTGGGGCATTTTGGGCTTGGTGGCTAGTGACGAAGCAAACACATGAGACCTTTCTTCTTTGTTTATGTAAGATTCTTTGGTCCTCCATGTCTCTTTGCTAGAGAACTTAGCTACCAAAAAAAATCTCATATCACCATTATTGACTTGAAGCTTAAAGCTCATAAATTAATTATATACAAAGCTAAATTGCCTTCATAAACACTATAAAGTCGACTTATCCATGGCGATCGCACCTAAAGCTGAAAGGAGGTGTTCCTATATTTAGGAAGATTACACAAAAATCATTTGTTCAGTAAATTAATATGTGGGACTTTGCTCCTAGATGTCATAGTAGAAAATAAACATTTTGGAGAAAGTAGGCAGCCAAGAACCAAAAGTTTACGGGAGAGATCCATTGCCTTTTTCGGTCCCACATCGGCGCTAAGGGAACAAAGTAGATTTGTCATATTAAAAGTTCGACTAATTGTGTTTTATGTATTGAGAAGCATATTCTATATCTTGGTATGGTATTGGAGCAAGTTAAAGAATAAATATTAAATCGGCTCTGATAACATGTTGAAAAAAACAATATATTTCTCAATTTTTTTATCATATCAAAATAAATAAATTTAATTATTTTATTCTCTTAATTATTAAAATATGATTGTTCATGTAAATATATGATGATAAATAAAATTTAAATTCATTCATAGGATATTGAAATCCATCAAATGGATCATTCTATTTTCTTATTTTTGGTAAGGAGATGATGCTCATTTCATTATTCTAATTTTTTTAAGGACGACATTCAACTGATGTTATATCATTAATACATTCTAGTGGATTTGAAGCTTCCCTATACTAAGGGATACCATTGTTTGTTGCAATTTTTTCTAAACTATGGATCGCATCACCTTTTTTTATATATTTTTTTGATAGGTAAATGTTAGTGGTTAATGTATTCACTCCGGAATTGGTAGGACAACTTAGAGAGTGGCTAAAGTTGGAATGACATCAGGACCAACATATCAGTGCCAAAAAGTGAAAAACATTACCCAAAAAAGTATATATCACTTTTTTGGCACAAATGTGTCAGCCCAAATGTAAT
>JAOXJP010101325.1:0-14386 GCA_025762735.1 Platanus orientalis | reverse complement strand
CAGTGGGCCTAGGAAATCACCCTAATTATGTAGTCAAAATAACTTTTAAACTTGGTACGTTTGAGGCCCAACTTGGATTCTATACTTCTAACTCGGTTTAAAAGGTTCCTATTGAACCTAAGGTATTTCTATAATATGATAAAAGACAATTTTACCCTTATGGCAGTAAAATTATAATTTTACCCTTTTAGTACAAAGCAGAGTATTACACATATTGTTTAACATGCTAAACAAAATCCTTAATCCATAATCCATAATCCACAATCAATAATCCATGGTCCATAATTTGACTTTTAACATAAATCAACCGATAAATAAATAACAACTTTAACTAACTGAAATCCAACTATTGTATAACATCCCTGTTAATTTGAATTGTCAATTCCATAATTTGTAAAATACATGGAGTGGTAGATTAGGCATGGTATGAGCACATTGTTTATCTTAGTCATGTCTATAATCATCAAGTGGTTGGTTTCCAAGAAGGAAGACGAACTCCAATTAGTTGAAGCTAAGGATGATCCATTCTCAAGATTGCCAAAGTTTTAAGACTTGAAGACCCGAGGCTCATCAAGTTTAAGAAAGGTTTGTAAAGGTATATAATGTGATATACATAGGCTAAAAAGAATGAAAGTCCTTTACATAACCTTATGGACCAACACATTCCACCTACATAGGTTCCTAAGTGAGTGGGAGTAGGTTCAAGACATTATGGTAGAAAAATAGGGGAATCAGATTGATCCAAAGGGTGTCGGATCTATCCACACTTAGTGGATTCATCTGCTACTTATCGGATCAATCTGGTAAGACTTGGGTGTTTTAGACTAAGACATTGGATCAATCCAAAGATGCTAGATCGATCTATGTGGATCAATCCGACATAGCTGGATTGTTCCACCATCGTAGAATTTCAAAAAATATATGAGATCAACGTCTACGATTTTTTGACCATTAGGGTAGATTCTATATCAAGGGTGCGTGATTATGCTCATTCCCTATAATTATGAAAGAAGGTCAAATGAGCTCCTAAACACAACAAAAACAAAAACAAGGAAAGAAAAGAGAGGATTGAAGGAAATCAAGACATTTACACCTCTCAACTACCAAAGGCTCAAGCTAATGAACATTGATTATAGGTCAAAGAGCCATTAAGTGCTTTCCTGGCACTTCTCACTTGAAGATCAAGAACAAGGAAGCAAAGTGGAGGGTTTACTTCCAAGTAAACCCTTGTGAGAAGCTCCAAGAAGAAAATAGGCACTCTTGGAAGCTTGGTTGTACATAATGGCACACTAACTCAACAAAGGAGCAACCACCTTCAAGTGCATTAAGAAATATACAAGCCTTGTGAGGTAATATGTATTGACTTCTATTTACTTTGATACCTTAGCACCTACTAGAGACATCAGGTGTAGACCGTAGCACTACCGCTGGAGACACCGGTAGTGTAAACCATACCTGCCGAAGACACTAGAAGTAGAGCTTGCTTTGCAATTAGTAGGTTTTGAAATTTGAACTTTAATTGTAATGAAATTCAATCTTAATAAAATTTAGTAGCTCCTAGCGATCTTTGAAAGTGGATGTAGGCTCGAGTGCCGAACCACTATAAATATTGTATTGTGTGTATTATTGTGGTGTGTGAATTGTCTCTTCTCTCTATATTTACATGGCATGTTTATCGTTTCATATATGATCTTTCATTTGCAATTAGGTGAAAAATATAAAGTAATTAAAAGATTAATACCACAAATTGCCATTGCATTGCACCTGAATTTATAATAATTGAAGCATACTTATAAGTGCACAAAAATTCCAAGTATTATAATAAACATCTTAAATTTGAATTTTAATTGGGGGTAAATTAAAAAGAATTTTAGATATCCTATTCACCCCCTCTAGGATAAAAACTAGGACTTTCATTGAGTCCTTGCTAGAGACACCGGAGATGGATTGAGTGTGTGTTGGAGGCACCATGCACATGTGCTTCCGGAGACACCAAACATGAGATATTTTATTGGGCTTTATTTATTTACCTTTGTATTAGCCATAGACTATTAATAAAAATCAATAGGATCAATGAGGAGTTTTCAAAGAGTGGACATAGGACTCAATGTGGCTGAACCACTATAAATCTTGTGTACCTTGTGTGTGTTTTTGTGCTTGTATCTCATATTTACTTTATAGCATTCATATTATTTACTAGCTAGCATGCTCCATTGCAATACTTGAACAAAATAGTGAACTCAGACACACTCTTAGTGATTTGAACACTAACTAAACAACTAAGATCACTAAGCAATTGGCCTGGACAACCACTTCCTAAGATAGGTAAATAATTGGGGTAGAAACTTAACAGGAATAAAAAAGAATTTAAAATAGTCATATTCAACCCCTTTAGGACATTTCCACTAGTTCCCTACGAATTTGAATTGATATCAAAGCATAGGTCACTCATTTGGCAGATTAATACTTCGAGTGAAAGATCTTATAATTCGTAAATGGACAAGGAAGATAGTCACTCTGAAAGTATGGTTTTAATCCTAGAGCATAGAGGGGGGAGGGGCTGAATAGGATTTAATTAAAATTATTTAACTTCTCTAAATTATCTTGATATATGTAGCTCAATTCTAACCCCTTTTAATTTTATGTTAGCGGGAGTATCCAATGCAAGATGTGGTGGTGATGCAGTTCAATATGTATCAAATGCTACTAAATAGTGATTATGAAAGTTGGTCTATGTGCTTGAGAATGAAATGGAAAAGTATAAATGGAACCACAATCATACACAATGAAACCACAATATAAGATATATAGTGGTTTGGCACGATGACCTACATTCACTCTTTAAAAGCTCACTACTGAGCTTACATAATTTTATTAAGATTAAACTATTATAATCAAGGTTAAAATTAACACAAAAACCTTTAACTACTTGCTAAGGCAAGCTCTCACCTACACTCAGTGTCTTCGGCAAGTGAAGAACCTCTTCTAGTGACTCTAGCGGAAGAGCACTAAACGAAAATGTGAAATGAATGTAGAGAATGAAAATGTTACTTCTCAAAGGTTGATGTTGCTACTCTTACCAAGTGTGAGTGCCCTTTGTTGAGTAGTCATGGATATGTAATTTGTCAATCTCATGGTCAAACCATGTGTGTAAGTCTTATTAAGAGTCCAAATGTTCCAAAGAACATCAACTCAACTTGAAGACTCAAGTGGACCAAAGATAAGAAGACTGAGACATGAAGTTGAGCCCTGAGAGGCCTAACCTAGCCAAGGTATATGCATGCATCCATATAAGTATATAGGATGGTGTATTAGGCCCCAAAGAGCCTAAGTCATGTGAGAGAAGCATGTCTTAAGACCCAGGTGAAATGCCCAAGTGAAAGCCCCCAAAGCACTTTTTAAAACCTCAATATATGACCTCCTGACCAGTCTCCAAGTGTCTAATTCGTTAGGGATCACAGGGTGATACCCAAACAAGACCAGTAAGAGTTTCCCCTTTACCCCTGATTGATCAAGCATAGGTCTTACCTGAATGGTCTCTAAGTGCCTGACTGGTCAAGGGACTCAGAGTCAGGTACCCGAGGGAATTGCTCTATGAGCCTTGACCGATTAGGGAAGGGTTTTTCCTTGACCAATTTTCAAGTGCTTGACAGATCAGGGGTACGAAATTGTATTTTTGAAACTCCATTTATTGCATCAATGGCAACTTTTAGTTATCCGTTTTGAAAGATTTCATTCCCACGATTGAGAGTGGATTTTGTCCACTATTAGGGGAAAACTTTCCTTATTATGACATCACTTCAAGCATTTGAAAGAGTGTTTGAGCCCTTCACTATTTTTGAACGTTGAAGCTTACTATCTTATTGAGAAAAACACTATACTCTACTATCTCTATCCTTAGCTAGAATCTTAAGAAGATATACACTTGTGGGTTGTCCCAAGAGGAAACCCTAGATAGGTTAAGCACAAAGAGCTCAAGATCCAAGGCTTGAAGCATTATGGGTGTACAAAGGCACATTAGCTCAACAAGGAGAACTCCCACTTAATATAGTAATAACATCAGTCATATTGTGGTAATCTTGGCTTACTCTTTGCATTTATATTCATATTCTTACTGCTTTGCTTCTGCTAGAGACACCGGGAGTTGATCATACTCGTCGGAGACACCAAGCGTATTGTGTAGCTTTTCAAGGGCAAACAGTTTATGTTTTGTATGTTTTTGACCTAGATTGTAGTAGGCAATCCAAATGAAATATACCTATGTTCGGTAGTGAGCTTTAGAAGAGTGGACATAGGCCATCATACCAAACCACTTTGAATCTTGTGTTATGGATTGTTTGTGTGACTGCCTATCTCTTTAAGTTTATAGCTATATCAATTATTGCATTCTATCTATTTGATTATATGCTTAAGTATCTACATCATTGACATGTACTCTTGGATTAATTCAAAAGAGCCTAAAATTGAATTAAAACCAATCCTAACAATCTAAAAGGGATAAAGAAATTTATAAATCCTATTCAGCCCCCTTCTAAGATAAACCTTCATAGTATTTCAATTGGTATCAAAGCCTAGGTTACTCATATAAGGCTTAACAACCTGAGTTAGGTCCTAACAAAAATCTTAGAACAATACTAGATGGATAAAGAGGATAATAACATGTTTATTAGTACTCCATTTTTAAATGGAAGTGGCTATGAGTATTGAAAACCTTGAATGGAGATCTTCCTAAATTCCTATGACCACAAGGTTTGGGAAGCTATACAAAATGACTATATACTACCCGACAAACTTAAAAGTGAATGGACAGTCACTGAAGCGAAGACTCACAAGTACAACTTTAAAGCCCTAAATGCTATAGCTAGTGGTCTAGTCCCAGATGAGTTTAGAAGAATAACTCATCTAAAGATAAGAAAAAAAACATGAAAGGTCTCTCGGTCACTCATGAGGGTACAAGTGTCATTAAGATGTTTAAGCTTTACATATACACTTCACAACTTGAAGCATTTAGGATGGAGGAAGACGAGGAAGTCTCCTAATTCCATTCCAAGTTGTCCAACTTGATTAATGTTATGAGGAGTCTTAGAGAGGACATCCCGAAGTCAAAAGTAGTTTAGGAAGTACTTAGGTCACTCCCTAAAAGGTTTAGACTTAAAGTGATTGTGATTGAAGAGAGAAATGATCTAAAGACTATTAAACTAAAAGGGAAATGCTATGATTGCTACTTGGGATGACTATTCAGAGGTTTTGAAAAATAAGTCACAAAGTAGTGAGGATGGTCCTTCATAAGAGATCAAAGCCTTTTATGGCTTTCAACACTCCTAGGAGTTCATTATTAGACATGAGTGACTCTAGTAATGAGGATAAGGGAGATGGTGAAGAAGAAGAGGAGACTTATGATGCACAAGAGGCCTTCAATGAAATCTTTGTTCAAAGTGTTGGATTAAGGAATAAGAACAAACAACTCAAGAAGGAAATCAAGGAATTGACTGAAAAGTTAAGAATCCCTAAAAGACACCATCTTTATCCTACAACAAGAGTCTTCTATGAAAAGTGAAAAGAAAAATGAAATCTTTAAAGAAAACTACTTACTCTTATATGCAAAGGAGGAACTAAGCCTAAAAATTGTAAAACTAGAAAAGAGGCTTAGTGAAGCCAAATTGTTCTTAGGCTTAGAAAAGGGTAATAGGAAGCATTATAAGAAGAGACTTCTCAAGGATAATAAAAAATTATCTAATGAGGTTCTTGATCTTGAGAAAAAGCTCAAAACCATAAGAGAGGAAAATGATGAGACCAATAGTGATGACCCACTCAACCAAGAGTTGGAGGACGAAGTCAAGACCTTGAATGAGAGAAACGAGGCTCTAAACATGACTTGTACATAAATCACATGGAAGTCCCTTGATTAACTCAAACAAATTAAGGAACTTGAGGAAGACAAGAGGAAGTCTATTTCCATGCTTCCCCAAGAAAATGGCAAGTTTGAAAAAATCTTACAATGGGTAAGGATCATGGAGACATGACGGGACTTGGATACAACTCTAAAGTCAATACCTCTTCCTCCATACAAAGACCTAAAAATGCCTCTGTTAAAGCCATAAGAAATGCTCAACCACCTCCACAAACTTCCTCCAAGGGAAAGGAGAAAGTAGATCCCCAAAGACTTTATGAAAGGTTAAAGATGGTTAAGAAAAGGAAAAATACCTTACTTAAGGGAAATGTGTCCATGAGTCAAGGTAGACCTTGGGAAAGACCAAAGCAATCCCAATCTCGGTCCTATGCTCAAGTGGTTGGGAGTAGACCTCAAACCAACCGAGCATCATCCTCTAGAGGATTCCAAGGAAAGGCCTCTACATCTAGAGGATTCCAAGGAAAAGCCTATCCATCTAGAGGATTCCATGAAAATTCCCCCACTTCTAGGATGGACAAGGGACAACCTAGACAACCTAGAAGAACGTAACATTAATCCTTCTATAGTGAACCCTCTAGAAGGAAACAAACACAATCCTATACCCCTACAAGGATTAAATTCTATTGCTATTATTGTGGCTTGGAATGGCATATCAAGGTGGATTGTAGGAAGAGGGACAGTGACATTAAATCCCAAAGATTTCAATATTCAAGAAAAACTAAAAATGGAAAAAGTGTCAACAAGAAGAACTATTTTCAAAATGTGAAAAATAGGAACCTTCGAAGAAAGAAGGACTTATCTCAAGCACAAAATGCTATAAAAAAAATCCTAAACCAACTTGGGTTAAGAAGAAATGGGTGAGGAATGATGACCTAAAGTGCTTAATCATCCGCACCGCTTTAAGAGCCAGATGCACATCAAGATGGTATGTTGATAGTGGCTACTCAAGGCACATGACTTGAGAAAGGGAACTATTTATCCAACTTGAGGAAGCTCAAGGTAGATGTGTCACCTTTAGTGATGGCAACACTGCCAAAATTATGGGTGTTGGGATCATAGTTTCCCTTAACATTCTTCTACTCATTTAGGCTCTCTATGTTCAAGGGTTAAAGCACAACTTCTTTAGCATAAGCCAAATATGTGATAAAGGCTATGCAGTTCAATTTGGTAAGGATGGATGTGTAATCAAGGATCATGAGGGATGTAAAATCCTACCTGAGGGAATAAGGACAAGTGAAAATTGTTATGTCATAGAACCCTACAAACAAGAAGCGGATACTTGTCTCATATCACAAAAGGATGAGACCAATATTTGGCATCAAAGATTAGGTCACCTTAACTTTAAGGACCTAGTTAGGCTTAAAAAAAAGGGGATAGTCAAAGGCTTACCCAAGCTAAGTAAAATTGACAGCCCATTGTGCAAAGGTTGCTAAATGGGAAAGAAAACTAGAGTCCTACACAAGAGGCTACACAAATAGGAAAATCTAGACGCCTAGAGCTTCTCCACATGGACTGAGCCGGTCCTACTAAAATAGAGAGTCTAGGAGGTAAAAAATATTTCATGGCAGTGGTTGATGACTTCTCTCATTTTACCTAGGTAGTATTTCTAAGGGAGAAATTCGAGGCTTTAAATGAATTCCTAAACATTTGTAAGAAAATTCAAGTTGAAAAGGAATTAACCACAAAGTGCATTTGAAGCGACAATGGAAGAGAATCAAAAATCACAAATTCTCAGATTGGTGTGATGAGATGAGAATCAAGCATGAGTTTTCTACTCTTAAAACTCTTCAACAAAATGGAGTAGCTAAAAGAAATAATAGAACTTTACTTGATATGGCTACCTCTATGCTTATGAGCAAAGACTTAGCTAAAAGATTTTGGGCTGAAGCAATTAATACTGTATGCTATGTCTTAAACCGTGTCTACTACAGACTAAGGATGGACAAAACAACCTATGAATTGTGGAACAGGAAAAAACCAACTGTTAAATACTATAAAGTATTTAGCAGCACTTGGTATGTCCTTAGGGATAGAGAACATCTCAGAAAATTTGATAATAAAAATAATAAGGCTATTTTCCTAGGATATTCCACCATAAGTAGAGCATACTGAGTATACAATAAAAGGACTCTCACAATGAAAGAGTCAATAAATGTAGCTATAGATGATCATGAGTCAACACAAGTACAAGTTGATCTACCTATAGTGTACTCAGATAATGAGGTAGAGACCTCATCTCTAAAAGAGATTGAAGGTTCTCAATAAGTCCTAGAGGAGCTCACATCTCAGCCTAGCTCTGAGGATGAATTTGAAGAGGTTTAACCTTGTCCTAAGGAGAAGAGGGTCACCAAAGGATTGTTTCAAAGTGACATTCTTGGTGATTCATTGGAGTAAAGGAAAGATGAACAATAGAAATATCGTAAGTCATTTCTACTTCACATCCAAGATAGAGTGCAAAAGAGTGAATGAGGCTCTAAATGATCCAGATTGGATCATTGCCATGCAAGATGAGCTAAATAAGTTCAAAAGGAATGATGTGTGGTTTCTAACTGAAAGACTCTCTGAAAAGAATGTCATTAATACCCAATATATTTTTAAGAACAAATATAATGAACATGGTATAGTGATTCGAAATTAGGCCAGATTAGTAGCAAATGAGTATGACCAAATTGAGGGCATTGACTTTGAGGAGACATTTACCCTATTGATAGATTGGAGTCAATTAGGATTCTTTTATCCATTGATGCTACTTGAAATTTAAATTATATCAAATAGATATTAAGGGTGTATTCCTAAATGGAATATTCCAAGAAAAGGTATACATGGAGTAACTTGAAGGATTTGTGGATCCTCACTTACCTAACTACGTATATTGTCTTAAGAAGGCACTTTATGGGTTTAAACAAGATCCACGAGCTTGGTATGATATGCTTACTGGTTTCCTTCTTTATCACCATTTTGATAGGGACAGTGTAGATACGACACTCTTCGTCAAGAAACAAAATGGTTATATACTCATAGTGAAAATCTATGTTGATGACATTATTTTTGGGTGTATAAGTGATTAGATGTCACATGGTTTTGCCCAAATAATGAAGTTAGAATTTGAGATGAGTATAGAATAAGAACTTCGGTTCTTCTTAGGTCTTCAAATGAAGAAAACTTAAGATGACATCTTCTTGATTCAAACCAAGTTTGCTAAAGATTGTGTGACTAAGTTTGGACTGCATGAATCCAAACTAGCAAACACTCCAATCAATACAAGTGATTAGATCACCAAGGATCTTGATGGAATTGAGATAGATTTCACATACTATCAAAGTATTATTGGGAGCTTGTTCTACTTGACATTTCCTTTAGTGTGGGTGCTTATGCAAGATATCAAACATCATTAAAAGAATCACGTCTCAAAGCGGCTAAGAGAATAATCCACTATGTCCATGGGACATTAGACTTTAGGTTATGGTACCCATTTGCGCCATGTTTGAGATTGCATGATATTCATGTGCAGACTGGGCAGATGATGTTAAGGATCGCAAAAGTGTCAGTGGAGGATGATACTACATAGGAAATAATCTAGTTTCTTGGCATAACAAGAAACAAAAATCCATCTCATTGTCGACTATAGAGGCCAAATACGTTACAGATAATAGTGGATGCACTCAACTCTTGTTGATGAAGTAAATGCTCAATGACTATTAGCTGAGTTAAGACACCATGAGTCTATTCGTGGATGACAAGAGTACAGTTAACATTTTGAAGAATCAGGTGCAACATTCAAGGACAAAACACATTGACATAAGATACCATTTAATTCGATAAATTATGAAAGAAAATGTTGTGTCCTTGGACTATGTCAAGACCAATGATCAACCAGCAGACATCCTCACAAAGCCACTTGATTTCAAGAGGTTTGAATACCTCAGAGGTGCAATAGGGTTATGTACACTCTATAACACCCCCAAACCCGAACTCGGATATAGGATCCATATTCGCCCCAAATTCAGATTGTTACATTATATTGATTTGAAAACCAATGTTCACAAGTCAATGTTCATAATTCAATAACCATAAGTTCATAGTTCATAGTTCAATATCCATTAATTTGTGGAAGCGTATTCACACCCATAATTTAATAATTATGGATGTGTACATCAATATCACATTGATCATAATAGTTCATTAATCAATAATCGCAGTAGATAATAAATGATATAATCTCCATTATCAAACCAAAATAGTACTAACACATCCACATGACATAGGAATCAATAGTCTACATCAATAGGGTGCCCTTTCACCCAAGCCACAAGCAAAGGGAAAATAAAATATACACAACCTCTTAATTAAATCCACAATCTCGTGGTCCAAAGTAGAATTAATAAGAAAGTACTATAAGGAAAAAAGGAAAGGCCAATATCTCCATAACAAGTCCTTAAAGCAAAGAACCTGCAGTCAAAGTCAATCTAAAAACAAACGGCTAGGTTAGTCCCAACCTATAAGAAATCTAGCTAACTATAGGTAATATGAAACTGAGTATGATTCTAAGTACTAGCATGTCTAAAGATAGATATAAAATTGAATAGAGATTAGAGAAATAAGCATAATCATGCTAGTATAAACATAATAATAGTCAAATGTCAAACAAAAGTCAAAAGTTTAATACAAAGTTCTAAGTTCAAATAATAATTCAACGCGAAGATCACAACTTACAAGTTTGATAACTTACGTTAGTCTTGAAAGACCCGATGTTTGATAGTTTGGCTCAAATATCCGTGAGCCAAAGAGCATGTCTAAAATACTTTCTCACACTTAGCCTTGTGAGTAGGCCCAAATAGTCAAGGACACACTTAACCCAATGTCAAGGCCTACATAATCAATGGTCACTCTTAGTCTTGTGACGGGGCCCAAAATGGGTCTAAGGTTCAGAGTCCAATAGGTTTCACATCAATATGTACGAAGGTTCACACAATTTTAATAATCGAAATATTGTTATAACATGTAAAACATAAATAGTCATGGCATTTCCATGGTTTAATCATTTCAAAGGTATATAGTTCACTTAGGTTCGATGTTAGTACATGATTTGATATTTTTAAGATCATAGTCATAATAATTCACTAAGTATTTACATGAATTAATAATTCAAAAGAAGCAATTCGGATTCAATGATTCACATGGTCCATATAATCACATAGGGAGCATAAATTTCAATAGAATCAACGAATTTAACACATATTTACATAAATTCAAAAGTTTACATGATTTTCTAATGAATCAAATTGTAGAGATCATCCAAATATCGCTTTTGGTGTTCCAAACAAAGGGTAAAAAAAATTTCTCTATCAATTTGATCATTAATATTGTAGATCTTGAAGGATCCACAATTTCACACAGATTTTCAAAGGTTCAAATAGAGAAAATTCAGATTTCATATAATTTAAAGGATTCAATGAGGGAAAATAGTCTACACAATGTTTAATCTTTCACAAAATAGGTGTAGATGTAAAGAACAAACAATATTCAATGACCTAAAGCATTGATCTATAGAATTTTTACAGATTCAAATGAGAAATGTGTTTTTACTAAGCATAGAGAGCAAAACACTTACTAAACAAGCTAGGATTCATGGATCTAGCATGATTTAATGGGTTCAATTCAAAGATTTTGAATAATTTTAAGGGATTCAATAGATTATATCACGTAATCTAAAAATCAAAGAGGGAAAACACATCGCATCACCCATAGTAAACAAGATTTACTTACAATCTCTCCAAATCTTAGTTTATTTCCCAAGCTCCTCCTCTTCAACCTCTCAAATCCACTTCCTCAAATTAGAGAATAATTATCTTACTTTCTTCCTAAATCTTTCAATTCTCTCTCTTATTTTATGTGTTCTAAGAAGTATATTAAACCCATATGAGGTCTAAAACGAGTAATTAATCATCACAAACAAGATCTAACACATGTGGGGGTTAAATAGAAGTAAATCACATCATTTAGGTGTTTTATAACACATTTTAAGACTTTTTAGGGCTTGACCAACTAGAAACTTGGAGACCAGTCATGGCCTGACCGATTAGGCACTTGGAGACCGGTCATGGAGTGTTTAAAGGGTCATGCCCCTTCTCTGATTGGTCTTGGATGGGTAAAATGGGCATAACTTTCCTTAGAAAACTCCTTTTTGTGAACCACTTAAAGCATTAGAAAATATACTTCAAGATTTTTCCTATGATATATGGATTGCACCCTAATTTGTTTGTGATTAGTGTTTGTGGGCCTGAGAAGTTTCCAAAATACACTTTCAGGATAATCTTCAAACTTGATAGGTTCAATGTCAAACTTGGGTTTTATACTTCTACATTAGTCTAAAGGGTTTCTAAACCACTCTATGGTATCATTAAAATATATAAAATGATAATTTTACCCTTACAAGAAAAAATTATATTTTTACCATTTTAAGGCATTACGAGGCATTACACACTTAGTTGACTTATCCATGTTTCCGAACCTAGGAGGGATTGGGTTTGGAAATGTCTTATGCAAAGCAGGTTCAGACAGAGGTTGGACCTTCTAGAGTTGGGTCACACACACCCCAAGAGTCAGGCATAGTGGGCCAACATCAGAAACCCACACATTGTTTTCCAAAAAATCTGATGTAGGCTTTCCTTATCGGTCAAGCACTTGAAGATAGATCAGGAGTCCTAACTGGTCTCCAAGTGGCTGACTAGTCAAATGGTTATTTTGGGAAAGGATTTTGCATGCATTTTTAAAACACCCCGATCGTCTTCCCCATTTTTGCGCTTATACGAGTTCCTCCCTTAACTCTTCTCTCCTAAATATATGCTCTTGCTTCCTCAACCTCAAATCCCTCTTGTTTTCTCTTTAAAATCTCAAAAAGAGATGGCTTGCATCAAGCAAATGGCCTCAAAGAAGGCAAAGATCATGGTATTTTCTCCAACTTCTCCCACATGGCCACGTTCTTCTCAGGCCTTAAAGATGCCTTTGGATCAGAGGAAGGATAATGGAAAAGCCCCCCACAAAGACATCCTAGGGTCCAACCAAACATCACACAAAGAGCAAAGATGTCAGATCATATGCTCCATGCGAGGATGTTGCTAGCTTAGCTAGGTTTGAGGGGCTCTTTGCCACTAGATGATTTGTTAGTGAACGGTGTGTAGTGGACGATGTTCTTCCCACCGTCCAATACTACGAGGTGTTGACCATGCGAGGTTGGTTGCCCCTTTTTCAGATCAAGGGCAACATATGCAAGGAAGGAGTTCAGCTTTTCTATGCCAATGTCTTTGACATTAACTATTTCGACTTCACATTCCACAAATTTGTCTACGACACTCTTATCCACGTCAACCCCGACCTCATCTCGCATGTGTTAGGTGTTCCTAGGGTTATACAGGGTTATATTCCATTTCCACATGCTCTTACCCTCGCTGACAAGTAGGTATTGACACTGTGGATTTGTTTCAAGAACCACAATTGGGGCACGAGTCTCAAAATTAATAAGCACCAGCCATTAGTGAGGTTCCTCCACAAGGTATTCATATACAACTTGTATGCTACGACTCACCAGAACACCATCTCCCAGGTCCAGGCCTACGTTGTGGACAGAATCATAGAGAAGAAGCCGATCGACCTCCCCTCCATCATTTGTTACTTCATGATGAAGACTTTTGAACCTAACCATCCCAAGGGTTGCAACTCTTTTTCCATACTCATGACACATGTTCTCTTCAACCAAAAGGTCCATATCCCTGCTCCCTCCAAGGTGAGGCATCAAACCGTTGCCTTCACCATGGGATCCTTGGAAAATATAGGCATCATTTCCCAAACCAGGAAGACTTCAAAGGGCCATCCCTTCAAGCCAAACCCAATCAAGGTTTCCTTTGTTGTTGAATAAGAAATAATCACTTCACTTCTCTAGTCACTGATGTGTAAAGTGACCAATGTCTTTTTCAACTAGAAGAAGATAGCAGAGTGGGTCACTGAGAAGAATCCTGCGAACCCATTAGTCCTCGAGGCAAACAGTGAGGATGGTGACCCGACACTGGATGAAGATGCCTTTGATCTCACAGGTGGAGATGCTAGGGATGAGTCAGATGCGGCTGGCCTGGGTGATGGTTTTGGGGATGGAGATGGAGATGGAGATGGAGATGAGGATGAAGATGATGCTGAGGCTGCGGTGTCATCAACTGTAGAGGCTTTAGAGGAAGAAGATGTTTACAAAGAAGGATTTGATTGATATGTGGAGATTAAAGTTTTCCTAGATTTGTTTGGGGTTTTATACAACAACAACAACAAACAGCCTTATCCCAACTATTTGGGGTCGGCTACATTAATCCTGTTCCTCCATTCCACTCTATTTAGGGCCTTATCTGCTATTAAATTACTAGCTATCATGTCCCTCTTTACTACCTCCACCCAGGTCCTCTAGTCCTTGTAGCACCTTCAACTTGTATT
>JAOXJP010101304.1:0-14387 GCA_025762735.1 Platanus orientalis | reverse complement strand
AGTGGAGTGTGTGGATGAGGGTGATGTGGTGGGCCCTCTTGCCACATGTTAGAAGGAGAGAGGAGGTGAAGGAGAGATTAAGGCCCATGAGGAGGGGTGTAGGGCTAAGGGGGTGGTCCTTGGGTTTTCACCCTTCATTTGGAATATTCCAAATGAGGGGTGTATGGTTTAAAAAAAGATTCAGGGGCATTTTGAGTAAAAAAAGAGATATTTTGTTTGGATTTCTTCCCTTTACAGCCTGGGCTTACTTTTTGGGTCCTTTAGCTCCCAACTTTTCAAGGTTTATGAGTTTTTTGCATCTCTCAGACATTCTAGTTGCAATGCAACTGTCAGAATTAGAATCGAGTTTAGGCAAGTGGGGTCAAAATTGACTTTGAATATGCCTGAACTAGCCTGTACCAGTAATGGAGGGTCAAAAGGTAAAATTGATTATTGAAATCTTCACATGAAAGATAGTCCTCGAGATTTGTGAGCCATAAGCTCTGACTGTTCCCAAATCAGATGTTTGAGTTGAAAGCTATGCCTAAAACCCTAAATTGTCTTAGATCAAACTCCGCTTGGAACTGTGACTAATTTTTTTGGGTTTGAATGGGGTGTGATGGAGATCATGAATGTTTAGGTCTTAGAGTTACAATGCTATAGGGCCTGACAGGTAGAGAATCTAAATCCTAGTGAATTCCCGAGAGATTTATGAAGGAAGGTCACCTGGTTGAGAAATATGCCCTAGATTGGCAAAGAATTGGGTCATTGAGCTGTGCTGGAATTGTGAAAGGACTTCTCCATTAGGACATTTATCAAAGATCTCAAAAAACCTAAAAAAATGAGTCTGACCTTGATGGATTTGGACTTCCAGAGAGTTCTTGGGGTCTAACCGAGTGTCTATAGCTGATAGAGGTGATATGGCTGTATTTTGGGTGAAAAATTGGACAATTAGGGGCATTGTACCCTTTAGGATTTTTCTTGAGGGGATTTAGGGCTTACTAGGGTATGGCTACTGACCGACTGAGTTTCTGATCTTTATCGAGTCTTCAGGTTTTCCTGAGAGTTTGATTTTGAGGAAAAATTGTGTATTTTGAGGGTGTGGGGAATATTGATGAAAGCTAGAGAATCCTGGAAGAAATGGATTTCATAGCCTATAGTTTGAGGTCTTTTGAGGTATAGGGGTAAAATGGTCATTTACTAACGCTTTGGGATTTTGATGTTGGAGGCTTTGAGGTGTTATTGATTTCCATATGTCATTATTGTAGAGGATATTTTTGGAAGGGTTGTGGAGAAAATGGGTTTAAACGGGGTTTGATTTCTAACTTTTGAGAGTGTAGGGGTAGAATGGTAATTTACCAGCCTTTTGATGCTTCAATGTGTGAAGGCTTATGAAGGTTGACAAATTCAAGGTGTCTTGGTTGTAGAAGAGATGCCAAAAAATGGGGTTTGAATTCATTTGGGCTTCTAAAGGTGTAGGGGTAGAATGGTAATTTGCCAGTCATTCGATGCTTTAATGTCGGAAGGCTTATAAAGGTTGGAAAATTCAAAGTGAAATAGAGCTGATAGTTTAAAATTTGGACCCTCACAGTCCTAGGGTGTTTTCTAGAGAGATTAGGGTTTGGTCTAATTGATCTTTGGGTGGAATTTAGATATTGACATAGCGTTTGCGACCGTAGTTTTCTTTGAGAATGCCTAACTATTTGGGGTTCAGGGAGGTCTAAGATCTGACTTTGTCTCTTGCTGTAATGAACCCATCTGACTCCATTAATTAGCCCGAGTCAAAATTTGGGTGCTGACACGAATGACAAAATTAATGTCATTCTTAGCCATAAGTTTATTCAGGAATGAGGCAAAATTTCTCATTTGCCAACATAAGTGAAGCTTGCAAATGAGCCATAAATTGCCCATTCGAGACCAACATGTAGTTCGCAAATGAGAGCAAAAGCTCATTTACACACTTTGAACCAGAGAATCTATTTCGATTAATCCAACTTCCCCAATGGTGGTTGTTTTGCATAACCATGACACCTATAGACTCCTTGAACACCTAGGAGACTAATGGTAGTGCAATCTCGCATAGAAGAAGCACCGATATGTATGATAAAGAGAGTTCATATATTCATACATCAAAAAGGATTCTAAGAGTAAGGAAGAGTTTGTCTCTCACATGGACTCTAACTTAGCTCATTTTTGCATTTATATATACCTTCAAAGAGGACAAAATCATAAGTTTTTGACTCATCCATTTTTTCATATTGCTTGCAAGCTCTTACTCTCCAATCTGGATAAGTTCTTCATCTTCTCCAAATCTACAAACTAGCAAGCATCTCTCTTCCCAAAGAAGGCAACAAGTTCATCATACACCTCTGCTCATCCCTTCGAGGAAGATACAACAAGAGCTTGAACCTTGAAAAGTCCATGGCTAGGTAAGGTTTATAATCTACTTTGTGTTTAAAATGAAACTTGTAAGTTATATTCATATTAATAAAAGAGTCAAAGTTTTCATTTTCTTCTTTATTGTATGTAACTTCACTTGTTTTATAATTTGAGCAACTTGAGATAATCAGAGGTTTGTTGTACTAAACAACAGTAATTAACAAACTCTTTTCAAGACTTTGGAATAATAGTCCCCCACAATAAAATAAGAAACCAGCCCTCTAAACAGCTGGGTAATTTGTATACATTGAATTTCAAACACAAGAAATTTGGTATTACAGTTTGGTTTATAATAATCCAATTGATCCATCCTGACAATGTATTCTTCTTGACATTGAAGGGACAACAACTCCTATATCATTCATTACAAATGTTTTCTTTTTCTTTTTTCTATGCCCATGATAATGTGGGAAAGCATCTTACTACCACATATGACATTGAAAGGACACAAGTTGTAACCATATAGGTTTTAAATTCCCATGGAGACAAGTTGGAAAAAAAATTGATCATGGTGGAACAAATCTCTAAAGACTTCCCATTTTGGGTTTGTAATAGCTAAGGCCATTCTTGGAAACTTGCCTTACCAGAATTAGTTTGTCACGTGTTTTAATGTTGTAGTCTTCAAAAAGGAGCTCGAGTGGTATGTGTGAGAAAAGATCAACTACCGCTTATAGTAGCTAAGACGTTGGAGTTCGTTTGGGCTAACCAAATAGCTATTTGAGGGCACAACATTTCTTGGCTTATACATTAGGATGTTAGCAATGTAATGCTTCACTTTAATCTCTACATACAAAATCTATTCCCTAATGCTATATTAGATTGGTTGGTATGTGTTATACGGGATACAAGAAGCATTGGAGAGTGGAAGAAAAAATAATCCAAATTTTAACTCGATGACATGTTCTCACCCACCCCGGGTGATTGATGCAGGCCGTTTAGTGAGAAGTGGGGACCATCATAGCAAGAAATCCAACTCATGCATGGCATATGTTCGTTTTTGATTTTTATTTATTTCCAATTCTATGTTAGTGTTTTATTTTGTTAGGATTCTAGTATATTTGATTAGGAGAAGAGTATATTTAGTTGACTAAAATTTAGGAAGTTAGTATTTAAGATAAGGTAGGAAAGTAGGCTATAGAAAGAGGGGAATTCTTTGTAATTCTTCACCAATGTTTTTTGAAGATTGAATAAAAAAAACTTATATTTTACACATTTGTGGATTTTCCCTCACATGTTTTGGGATGGTCGAGTCTCATCTCAACAAAACATTATCTTCCTCTTCTTGTTCAGTAATTTTTAAGGTTTTGAGTTCAAGCTAGATTCATCGCTTTCTAAATAATTTATCAAATGATCAGAGTTGTTCGGCTAAAATAAATTTCAGACATGATAAGCAAGCATATATCTCACATGTAGCAGGAATTCAAAATTTATAAGCTGAATGCAATTGTATGATCACCTCAATCACAACTTATCATAATCAAGGCAAACAAGTTTTTATTTTTGGTAATTAAGATTTAATAAAATCAATGGTCACCATGGTCATTAAACTTTATATCACCTAGATAGATGGGCTTCATCTAGTTGTGTGGGGAATCAAAGAAAACCTTCGACCCATGAACACTAAACAAAATCAAATCATTCGTTGGGCTATTACAAGTTCTTAAGACATGATAACATATAATATGTCAAAACAAGAAAAAAGAGCATGACAATCATCAATAATCTTCGTAATAGACTAGGGAGGAATCATGTTCTTATCTTTTAAGAGGGTGATGACTTTTAGTGAGTCACTCTCAATAATCCCCATCTTGAGCACAAGAGAGTGGGCTGTAGAGAGAGCTACCTAAGCAGCTAAACCCTTTGCCTCTAAGGCACTCCCATCTATAAAACCGCCGGCTTTAGCCCATTAGAATTCAAGCTTGCTCCCTCTATCAATAGCTCTAAAACTTGCGCTTTAGAATACGCTTCACAAAAAACTCCATCAAAGTTAACCTTGACAAAAAACCAGTCAAGAGTCTCCTCAGCAAATTGGAAGTTAACGCCTTTAACAACAAAAAGGAACATTTACTTTTGTGAACATAAGAGAGCATCCTGAAAAGGGCATCACTAGCATTATCATGATGAAAGGATTCATTTAAAAAAAATAGAACATTTCTAAATTTTCACACTTTCCATAAAAAATTGCAACAATATTCTTTCACACTTTCAATTCATTAACTCATATGAGAGCTTAAAGTTAGGGGCATTAGAAATCTACTGATCATCCCATACACTCTTCAAATGGCTTTTATATTTACCTTGAAAAGTTTAGGGGTGACATGCTAGAGGCTGTCCTCGACAATGGCAATAGGCTAGCTCTCGTACCAATCTGTATGATGATTTCTTGATACAATCACGTACATCTTTTTTTTTTTCTTTTTTAAATCATCATTATAAATGTTTTTTCTGCTACTACTACTACTTAGACTACTTGAAGTTGAAATTGTTAGGTTTGGAGTGAAAGGAAATAAGTTGGGAATCTATTGATCGTGGTGGGTGAAGAGGTGAGGATGGAAGGGTATCTGGTGTCGCCGTTCAGATTTGGAATATAGGCACTGATGAGAGCCTAGCACCATTTATCTCGCCTAGACCAAATCTAATTTGGACAACTGAAAAATCCATGCCACCTAACTAGACCAACCTATTTAATTTTTCTTGGTTTAGGTCTCAAAATTCAACCTTTTTTTAGGTCGAGCGTTCCTTTCCAACAGACTTGAATAAGCTTGACCACTGAACTAAACATACCCGCTTCATTAATAGAAGAAACAAAAAGCCATTGCTTGCCAATTGCCATTCACTAGTGGAAGCTTCAATACAAAACATGGTGGCATTGGTCTAGGACACTGCCAATGCGACTAATAAAGGAGGACCCTATTAGACGGACGTTGTGATTTGGCAATTTTGGCTACATCATCTCTTCACCTAGCCGAGAAACCTTGTCATGGAAGTATGGAACATTATCCTAGGCTTCTCCATAACAAGAGACCTACTTGAATATCTTATCTCCGGTCTTCATCTTTACACTAGTAAATATGAAGAGTAAGAAACTCTCTCTCACACACACACACACAAATGACGCCCTGAATAACAGAATAGGTGTTACCAAGATGTCAAAACCATCCCCTGCGAGCACAACCACAAAGGAAATTGTCCGCCTCTCTTAAAGAACACTAACCTCCGCTGGGCATCAGGGGGTGGACACTTCAGTGCCAAAATAAGTCCCCCCCCCCAAAAAAAAAAAAGTGTAAATCACTTTTCGAAGCTGATGTGTTCACCTCCTGACACCCAGCGGAAGTTAGCATTTTTAAGGGAAGTGGACACAATCCTTCCTCCCAGGGGAATCATATGATGCAACTTGGTCTTTTCTTCTACTGCCATAATTGCGGTGAGGATTTTATATGCCGAACCCTAACCTCCGCCCGCATCCGCCAATAGTCAAGCAGGTGGAAACATCAGCGCGGAAAGTGATTTTCACTCTTTGGGAGTGTGTAAAACACTTCTGATGCTGATGTGGCCACCCATTGACTTAGGTGTTTTTGTATGCCGAGCGTAGAGAAGCCTTGCTGCCATAATTGTATTCTGGTAAGACAACTTAAAGTTAGCCTAAAGTAAGAATGACACTAGGGGCCAACACATCAGTGCCAAAAAAGTGACATGCACTTTTTGGGGGATGCTTCACTTTTTGGCACTGATGTGTCAGCCCCTAATGTCATTCTTACTTTAGGCTAACTTTAAGTTGTCCTACCAAATCCATGAAGATTTATATACATAATTCATCTTTCTTTTCTCTTTTTTTCAGGAGGGGTGGTGGAAATAAATAAATTAATTTGCTGCTCAAATATCATCGCCATTAAAGTACTGCATGCATCTGAGTGCAACACATACTCAAAAGAGTGAAAATGACCGCACTGTAGATATGCAGGACAATGCAACACTTTAAGCTGTAGTAGAGGATCTGAAATGCATTACCTAGCTTTCTATCCAGACTATGACATGAGCTGCCATATTTGAGGTTGCTCCTCTTCAAAACAGGACAAAAGGGATCTACACTCTTGGCATTCATTTATGCTGGGCTGAGTTGGATTGGGCCCAAACTTGCTAATACCCTAGCCCATTTGCACTTCTAAGATGTATTAGAGGGTGAGATTCATACTTCAGAGATAATTGCTCACAATAAGAAAAGATGGGAAAGCCACCATGGGAATAGGTGGAAAAGTAAAGTATGAAAATCATAATTTTGTGTGCCAATACATGTCCAATTGTAAGCAAAAGATAGCGAAGTGTGAAAAGTTACCTTTCACTTCCTCACACTTTACTTCCATTTGACGGGAGAAGGTAACAAAATAGTTATAAGGGAGCTGATAGAAGATGACAAAGGATGGAAAAGTTTTGTTTCCTAAGGTGGTTTTGCTTAGTAGTTTTTCCACCTTTTATTGCATAACAGACAAGCCAATTTGTGAAAAAAAGTGGAAAAACAGTACACTTTCCCAACTTTGCCACTAAATAGACAGCCTAAAACTCAATATTGGGTAATTGTCAATTAGAAGCTTACAATTAGGAAAAGCAATTAATTTTTTCACTCTGGTCCTCTACACTAACATGTTGCGATTTTCTATATTGCAACACATAGATAAAAAATATCATGATGACTCTAGAAGATCCAAGACTCCAACTTTCGGTCTGTCCCGTCCGACTACCATCCTACTCTTTCTAGGGCTGTTCCCAAATTATATTAATTGACCCTCATCAGTAGGATCTTCACATCTTTTAGTCAGTATATGTTTAAAAACCAGCTAGTTAACTGGGAAACTCGCCTGAGTTTTCCAAGAAATGGCTCGATTAACTGGTTTTTTTTACCATAATACCCTTGAACTCAATGGAGGTTTACATCACCATCAAATGTTGTCTTTCCTCTACCATGCTCTTTACCAAGTCTTACAACTTCCCTTTTATCATCCATTACTTTTTTGTATTTTTTATCAAAAATTTTCTTTCTTTTCCCTATAATTTTACTATTTTATTATATTTATATATTTTCTAAAATATTAATATCTTTTAGTATTGACTAACTGGTAAATGGGGATGAGTTACCGAGTAACTCGGATTCGTAGACTTCCGAGTCACCTAACCAATCCGAGTTTTTAAACATTGCTCCTAGTTGAGACCTGAGTGGATCAATGGGTCAATGTGCTCCTTGTGCAAGTGGGTTGTGGGTCGCATTATCATTGCAATACTTATAAATTGTGGTTGGTACTTTTTATTTTATTTTATATGCATACCAAAAAGAAAATGGAAAGGATGTTCTGTCCAGGACACAAAAGTACGTCATATGGTATAAAATGGGTGGGTGATACATTTTTTGAAAATGAAATATGCATTTTATTCCATATGACAGTTCCGTGATGTCATGGACACCATCCTAGACACCAAATCCTGGACAAAACATCCTTTCTAGGACACAAGAGGACGTCTTATGCTTTTAACCAAAAAAAATAAAACAACAAACAAAATCTCTTAATGCCTTTGCTTTTTAACCAAGAAAAAAAAAAAGAACAGGTTATCATTATGCTTTGACCCCAAAATAAAGGTTATCATTCTATATGCACAGTGCCAAAGAAAATGATGCCTGCCAAACAAAATACAAAATCTCTTAAAAAAAACAACAAAGAAAATACCAAAAATAAATAAATGAAACAAAAATTTATCAAAAAAAAAAAAAAAAGGAAAAGAAAAAGAGAAGAAGAAAAAAAAAAGGAAAAGAGAAGAAGATAGAAGACAATGTGTAAAAGAAAATAAATATAATCAATATGGAGGTATACATCATCACTAGATCTAAGACTATTGAGGCACTCCTTTCGAAGTCATGGTAGGCTAAACCCCCCTTCTTGTGCTAATCTTTGCCTTCTTATGACCAGTGGTTTATCTACCAATCATAGTACTATTTCTAACTCTCCCAAACCAGTATGTTCTATTTCTGGTACTGATTAGTATGCTCTATAGTTGTCATTTTGTCGGATCTTCTACATCAGAACATGGTAAAGAAGAAACAACAGAAAACTAGGAAAGACCTAAAAACCATAGCAAACATGGTACTGAAAATAGGACAGGAAAAGCTCGGTTATTGGAAAACTGATAATGTCTAGCCTGTTGCTCCATTGTGGTCGATGTTTTCAAGTTTAAAATGTACGAACCATAGATCCCACACAGACTATTCCAAGTCCGAGGAACGTTTTTAAAAAAGCTGGTGATAGGTGCCAAGAAGAGACATGCGAAAAATGGAATAGATAGTCATCTATACTAAAGCAAAGAGAAAGGTAGAAAAACCCATTGAGCATAGCAGGAATAAGAAAAGCACAAGATATCTTCTTCTTAATGGAACCCTCCAGACCTTCGTTTTCATCTTCTTCCTCTTTTAGGTCTACATCCTCTTCTAAATTAGAATACTTGTATGAAATTGAGTATGTCCCGGAAGAATCCAAAATTCATTCTACAGAATTTCCTGTCATCAATCCTTACTCAATCTAGGCAAAACCTCCAAAGGACCTCAAGAAGACTTTCTGAAAACTTCTCAAAAAATCAGCCCCTTCCCCAATCAATGAGATATCCAAGCCTCCAAATTCAATCAAAACCATGTGCCTGTTGACCAAGCAGAACACTTCTTCCCTATTGAGTTACCCAAAGATTGCCTAAGATCATGGATCACAGATGGGTATACTCATATCCATTTTGGTGCAATAAAACTGGCCTTAACCTTCTATGGTAGGAAAGGTCTCTAGCTGCAGCCTGTCTAGCTCTTCTTGATTCCAGACTCACAAATTACCAGCATGCAGTCGTTGGCACAGTCCAAACCACCTTGAATGTAGGGACAGTTTTTGTTACCCTCTTTCCAAATTTCAACATTCCTCTCACAGACCCACATGCATTTAATGCCCTGATGGTCTAAGTGCAAATAACAGGAACTCCCCAAGTAACCACATCTTTTGCAACAACCCCTCACCACCAGACGGCCTACCAAATCCAGAATCATTCCTTCAATATTCCAGTTCCTGAGTTTTCTCAGTATACAGATGCTATGTTCATCAAAGTAGACATAAACAAAGTACCTTAGTGTACGTATGTTCCCAGGCAACTCACAAATGAGCAACTCTAGCTCCTGCTTTCAGAAAAATGGATCACAAACAACGAGAATCTCCATGGTAAGATAGGATAGTTCAGTCCACTACCCCTTTTTTTGTTCGCAAGAAAGACGGCACTATCAAAACCTAGTTTTTTCCCAAAAAAGAAGAGCATCATCTTCCTCAGCCTTCCCCACCACCGATCACTTAATGATACAACTAGTGTTTGTCCCATAAACACCTACAAACCAACTGATGCTCCAACAACTTCATGAAAGGAGACACCAAGTAGTCGATGGTACCTACGATGAGTGTGAAGTAGACTTTATGGAAGTTAAGCTGGAGCTTGAACAAGAAAGAAAGCTCTATCTCAAAAGGAAGAAAGGGAACAAATCCCAGCAATAAATTCTCCAGGAAATATATGAAGATGGAGATCCAGAAGTAGGACTCCTTGGAGATCCATCAGGAAAATTTGACTATTTTGTTTTCTACCCTCAAAAGAAGAAAATTGGTCCTGATCTTCTTCCTCTTGATAATTGGGGATATAATCCACCCAACAAACCTCCTCCTCCACCACCTACCTTACAGCCATATTACCAAAAAGCCCTTGCCTTCCTAAACAAATCCAGACCCTGTAAGACATTCAGAACTATCAATCCCATCCCACCACCTAAACAACCCATTAATTGCTTCATGTTTTCTCCTGAATCCTCAACATACCAAGAGCAATTTTCATCTATTGAAGACTTTGAATACCCACAACAGAAGGTCTAACATCAGTGGAAAATCAAGAATCCTTCTATAAAGAATCTTGATGGCACCAGCAAAAATGTCTCTCCAACCGAAGCGGCATTAAATTGGCACGCAGAAAATGCAATGGTTCAAAATCATACCCTATAGAAGATTTTGCGCAACCAAGAATCCATGGCCCAGACAGTTACAAAAAGGTTGTCTTCCATTGAAGATATTGTTTCCAAAATCAGAGTCAAGATTAGAACTTTGGAAAAGGAGTTATATATTATTGCCACTACGATTAAAGAATTATCTGTTGCCTCTCAATAGATTGCAACCAAAGAGGAAGGAAAAAGGCATCTTGAAAATCAACTCAAATCCATAGATGCATCATCACAGTTCCAAGAAGCTCAACAACCAACCCACACACCTCCCCCCCACCCAATCTTTCTTGTCTAACTTACCCTTTGCCTTACAACCCCTTCCTCAACCTGCCTACCAATCTCAAACAGCCTTCCAACCACGTTTACTCAACCTACAACTTTATAACATGTTCCCACAATCATACCATCATGTAATTAAACCACGATATTCTCAACCTCCACCCACTACACAACCCCAGTCTCCTAGACCAATTCCATCAACCAGGCCTTCTACATTTAAGGCACAAAACCCTGTTGATCCTCCAGACCCTACCGTTGGGTCCTCCTCACGTCCCCACCCATCCGTGTTTCCTATAGACATATCAAAACCCATAAATCCTATTTCATCCTTCCTCAAATCCCTTTCCATTAACTCCAAAACTCCCCCTGAACTGAATGCTTTCTTCTATCTGGAAACTTCTAATTCAGAAGAATCATTGAAAGTTTTGATGCACGAAGACATGCAACAAGATCTACATGTTGAAGATCCCCAAACTAATCCCCTACTAAATCCCCATCCTCACATACCCCCTGAGCAACAAAGAAGAGTTTTTTCGGATACCATAGATGTTAAAACTCTGTTCTCCCTTGATGAAGTCCCTCCGTCACAATGGTGAGATCAACTCCTCTAGATGTATGCATAGATCGATGTAGAAATTCAAGTCCCAGATGCCCGCCTCAGAGACATTCTTGGCAAGTTTGCCCCCCGACTTAGTGGCAGAATGAGAGAATGGTGGATCAATCTTGGAGAATAACGCCAACTACAGGCCTTGCAAGCAACAACCATTGATAATTTCATGGCTATTCTTCATACAAAATTTCTTAGAGTAGTCACAGACCAGACTACCATTGCTAGAGAAGAATTTCTCAGCATGAAATGTAGTTCCTATAAAAGAAAAGATCTTGAAAAACACTACAATAATATGTTAAAGAGATTTTATCTCTAGAAACGAATGGATGATCCCAATCTGAAGCAAGTCTTCCTTAACTCCCCCTCAAATCCACTCAGTAATGAAGCTTTTAAACTTCTGAAAACAAAAGGAATAATCCTCCAACAGGCCTCTCTAGGAGAAATCTACCAAAATGCCCTCCTTGCGTAGAGAAATTGTGCAACCAGAAGAAGTTCCTTAGTACATTTAAAGAAATAGGAAAAAAAATAGGCACTGCATGTGAAAGAAAAGATCTCTCCATCAAATGCAAGCACAAAAAATATTGCTTTTATCCCTCTTCCAAGAAAAGGCATTTAAGGAAAGAATACCCTACCAACTTCCCACAACGATTCAGATCCAAAAAATTTCAGAAGAAGAAGTGGAAATTCATCTCCAAAAGGAAGTTCCAAGGAAACACCAATTTCAAGTGTTAGCCCTGATGAATTCTCCGAGGAGACTTTGCAAAAAATTGTCCCAACAAGAAAAAGAAAGAAAAATTCTTCTAGGACCCCCTCCAATATGTTAGCCCTGATGAATTCTCCGATGCTAAATCTGTTTTCTCTCTTAAAGATGATAGGAGTTCCGACACACTTTTTCCCATCCAAGTTCCAGTAACTGACAATGATACTGATTCTACCAGCTCTGATGAGTAGTTTAAAACTTATGGAATTAACGACATTTTTGCCACCTCCTCTCCATCGTATCACTCCCAACCCGTTCCCGCCTCCAAAATCCAAATTCGTTTGTCAGTATACGGAAAACCCTTCTAGGTTATTGCATTCTTTAACACCGGAGCAACTGCCTCCATTATCAATCCAAATCTCCTTCCAGCCTCTCATTGGAAACCCTTCCCTCAAAATTTCAGAGCAGCCAATGGTGCTTATTTTGAAATTAACCAAATAAGCAAACCCATCCTAATCCAACTATTTCCCACCGTCTCCATTCAACACTAGGTCATTGGCTGCCCCCTTTCTAGCAAAGATCTAATTATTGGTTTTGATATTTTGCATATTGTCCCCCCCCGGTGGACTTCCACAGGTTTAGGTTACAAGAAATATTTTTTCCCTTGGTCTCCCATTCCCAAACTGTATATTCATCACCTTGACCTAGATCCTTTTTCTTATATCACAGTTTCCCTCAAAACCCAAAATTGTGTAGAATCCCACAGTGAATTCCTTCTCAAACATCCAAAACCCCTTTGGCAGAATCCCCAATTTTTTGTCATCCTACCTTTCAAACTCAATGAGGATATCAACCCCACTCGAGCCAATCATAGGGGAATGAATCCTTCCCACTATTCCCTTGTAGTCCAAGAACTATTCCAGTTAGAACAAGAGAGACTAATCGAACCCACTTCATCCTAATGGGCATGCGAAGCCTTTTGCCAATAAAAAAGAAGAGCAAACCAAAGGAAAACTCTACCTTGTCATCAACTACCAACCACTAAATCATTTTTTGGCAGATGACAAATTTCCCATCCCACAAAGATCATCCCTTTTTCAACACCTCACCACTATAATCTTTTCCAAGTTTGATCTCAAAGCAAGATTTTGGTAACTTGGCATCCATCCAGAAGATAGAGCTAAAACTTCCTTTTTCATTCCCAACCATCACTACCAATGGACAATAATGTCATGCCCTTAAACCCATACCAGTAAGGCCATGAATTTTGACATGTGACATTAACACTTTTCATTTCACTTTACATTCAGTCATTCTTAACCTGTACATATATATTTTTTTCTTCCTTTGCAGTTATACGCAACGGAATAATTCATCAATCACTTTCCAATGGATACATATTAATCACATTCTCATTCAATTAAATAAATAGTCTAACTGAACTTAAATAATAAACTTCCTAACTTATTACATCATTTGAAATTTAAATTGAAATAGCTGAACTGAAATAAATAGTCTCTAATCTAGATAACTGAAAATAAACAAGTGTCCAATCACTAGCTCGCTCTATCTGGAACTGCTACTCAGCAATTTCATCATCATTTGTGGTGTCAGATTGTGATAAGTTTGACAAACTTAGCAAGAAAATAATAAACTATATAAATAGTGGATCAAGTCTTAGCACGATTTTAGAAACTAAACAGATACTTTTCTATTTACAATTCAATATGTATGACAGTTCATAAATCAATCTCATACATTGTTAAATATTTAATAACATTACAGTTTCATGTATAAAACGGAAATCAGTGATAAACATATAGTTTTACATTAATAGAATGTAACGGATCAGATCATATTTCATTTCATAGCCAATACAGTACAGAACAGAACATATATTTGTTATCAAGCCAGAACATATAACAGTTTGCAGCATTTAAACCCAGTTGAGAAGGGTCCAGTTCACAACATTTAAATCCAGCTGAGAAGGGTCCAATTCGTAGCATTTATACCTAGCTGAGAAGGGTTATTATTAACTCCTATGTGGCAATCAATAAAGATCCATAACAATTCGCACCGATTATACCCAGGTGAGAAGAGTTCCATCAATAATTCCCCTTGATGGGTAAGGTGGCTTTCTAACAGTACATATCATTCTCTTACAGTTTCAATCAATTCATATAGTTTATAGAAACAACATATAACAATTATTTACATTGATTAATTCAAAATAACATATATAAGAGCATTCTTGATCCAACTAGGCACAATCTATAGAACATGTTTTCAAAGCAGATCAAATCTATCTAGAACAATACTTTTGAGAATCA
>JAOXJP010101293.1:0-14387 GCA_025762735.1 Platanus orientalis | reverse complement strand
ATCCCCTCGAAGGTGGCCTTCTTCTTGTGGACAGTTGTTAGAGGTCGCCTCCCCACTATCGACATGCTTCAATGTAGGGGGATGATCCTCCCCAACATTTGCCTCCTTTATATGTCAGAGGCGGAAAGCATCAACCACCTATTTCTGCATTGTCCTTTCACCTCGGAAGTGTGGATTTTGCTTCTTAGAGAGATTGGTCTTGCTTGGGCTTTTCCGTTGGATATAGGCCTCCTAATTTCTTCTTGGAACATCCATGGGATCTCTAAAAAAGAGAAGATTCTTTGGAAGCTTATCTGTCCTGCGGTTTATAGGGGAATCTGGTTGGAAAGAAACCAAAGGGTTTTTGAAGGTCACATGGAGTGCCATGAATGTGCATCGGAAAGCAAAAGATTTGGTTTGCTTTTGGGGTCTCAACTGTGGGCTGGAGGGTGACTATTCTGCTGTTATCACAAAAAGGGATTGGCCTAACCTGTTCTTATGTAACTAGTTCTTTTTCTTTGCTTGTTCTTTTCCTGTTGTTTCCTTGTCTTTGGGGATTGCTCATCCCTTTTCTCGTAATGAAATTTCTCTTATCAAATTTCTTTTTCCTAGTAAAATGGCAATTAACTCAACTTTTTCAGTGTGGGCTCGTTCCCATTTATGAGATCATATAACATTACCGAGTTGAGTTGAATTATCTTTTATGACTATTTGGTGTCATGTTGATGACTTGGCCCCTGTTTGCCAAAGGTATAAATCTGCCCTTCATTATACATTTCTACTTTAGATTTTATGTCTGTTTATCTCTAGAATTTTGCATCTCACTCTATTAAAAGAAAAAGAAATGGAAATTTCTGGTTGTTGGGTTCAGTGCTCTTATCTGTCCCCCATGTGACACTTTGTTCAATTTGAACATCTCATTGCACTTTTGATTCATCTTGTGTTATTTCAGTCGGGAAAACACTGGAAGTAAAGCAGATACTGTAGTTTCTCTTCTTGATTTCCCCTCTTTTATTCACTTTGCTGGCTTCCCATCTAGGCATGAAGATCCTTTAGGTTGATGGATTTCCATGCATTTGCATTAGGACTGGTCTCTTTAATGCCTTTTTTTTCTTCAATTTCTTGGTTGAGCAGTTCTAGTGCATTTACAATTCCTTCCTTTGTACCTATTTTTTTTGCTTTCTTTGTTTCTTTTAATCAAACTTATGTGCACCATCTATCTTCCCACCCCCACTAATTGTATAGAATCAACAAATATAATCTTTATGCTGATATTTGATCTGTTCAATTGCAGGTTCAAAAGATTCAGCCTTTGACAACAAATATTGGAGTTGTATACAGGTCGGGTTTCTGTGCTTTTGCTAATTAGGAAAATTAAAGTTCTAATGCTTATATTTGTGTCATAGGGACCATACCGCACTAACATGTTAGCTTATAACAAGAAGTATGATACGAGTTCTCAATTCATTTCTGAATCATTCTGATTATTCGTATTATTATTTTTAGTTGTGATTATTAGTTTCTTATTCAAATTTTTTTTTATCTTATGGTAATTCATGTACTCTTTTTGGGATAGATTTGTGTATTTCACTTGTAGAAATTAACTGCATCTGAGGTTGATATATGCCATATACGTATAAGCATAGGTTTAAACTTCGGCTTTGGCTAATGTTATCGAAACGATATTCTTTATATTTCATCTGAATTTATTTTGGCTTCAAGCTCCCTAATTTTGACCTGGGAAATGATAAAGATCAAGGGGCCCATGGTTATATACTCCCAGACATGGCTTTAATCTTTGGCTTCAGCTAATGGTATTGAAATGAAGTTCCAAATATTTTGTTCGAATTTATGTTAGCAGAAATTTCAGAATTTTGGCCAACTTTGGATTTTAAAATTTTGATCGAAGTTACCTTATAATTTATCATCGAAGTGATATTTTCACGGAGTTTTGTGTACTAGAGTGTCTTGCATCGTCTTGCATGTTGCATTATGCAAGGTTCAAAATGTCAGTGTTGGTCAGGCCATATATTGGAAATGTTGAAAAGAAATATTGAAAAAATCATGGAAAGCATAAGGGAATAAAAAGATTCATTAGGAATGATAGCATGCTTTAATACACAATTATAGCTTATTTTGATACACTTGTATTATAATATTCTTAATAAATAACATGCATTTTATTAGGATATTGGTACATAATGGTTGACAAACATATTGTTATCTAACCAGATAAACATAAGGGAACAAGTATATTCTTTTCCTTTTCTTCTTTCTTCTCTTTTCTTCCTCTCCCTCTTATTTTCTTTGGAATTTATCATTTTTCATATGTTTTAACATAACGACACAATGTTGACCTTAGACAATAATACATTGTGAAAGGGGAAGAGTGGCTTTAGATAGGTGCTTTTGGATAAGTGGCTTTGGAGATTTGGGGAGGGGAGGGAGAGTTTGTGGCAGAAAGTGGTGGAGGTTAGGCATGGTTCTATTTTGTCATGGATGCAGAAAGAGGTGAGGACTATGGGACAGGTCTTTGGATGTCGATCTTGAAGGGTAAGGATGAATTTTGGAAATATATTCGGTTTAGCTTGGGTTCCGGTGAGATCATTAGGTTTTGGGATGATGTGTGGTGTGGGGATGCCACTTTGAAGGCAGAGTTAGTTCAATTTATAATTTGGCCATGGACAAAGAGGGTGTGGTAAAGGCTTTTTTTGATCCTTTGGTGTGGGTGGGGGAGTTGGACTCCTAGTTTGAGAAGGAATTTAAATGATTGGGAGTTGGAGGAATTTGAGAGGCTTCTTGGGAGACTAAATAGGTTTTTCTGATCCCGGATGAGAATGATGGTTGGGTTTGGATGCTCAGTAAGATGGGTAAATTTACAACGAAATCTTACTTCTCTGGCATCTCCAGCACTTCCCCAGCAGTGGTTCCCTTCAAGAGAATTTCTAATCCCATTTTTCCTTCTATGGTTAATGGGTGGTCTCACCGAATCCAGATTCTATTGGCAGGTTGGAGTACATTGTGTCTTTTGGTAAAGAGGAAAGCTCCGTGGGGATTGGTTCCTGCAGTGGTGTGCTGTTCCATTTGGATTGAAAGGAACAAACGTGCTTTTGAAGGTTATGTGGAACCATCTTATAGAAGTTTTACTAAAGGATAAATTTTTATTTCTGGGCATCAAGGTGTATAGAATGTGTAAACATGTGTAGGCTGGGTTTGATAACTGGGTGGGAGAGTATCATTAGGATTCAAAGGGGTGAGGTTTTGCTCTTGTATTTGTGGGTGGGGTTTTTTTGTTCTTAATCTCTCTGTTGTAATGCTTTTTAAGAGCTTCCTTTGCTCCCCTTTATGAATATATTCTACATATCAAAATGTTGTGGCATTTAGTCCCCTTTGCTAGTTTTTGGTTCTTATGGTAGGAGCATAAATTTGGGATTTTGGTTGGTAAAGACAGCTCCTTTGAGGAGTTGTTAGTCCAGGTTAAGGGCCATCTTTTTTTGGTGGATGATTGTGTAATTATTCTTTGTGATAACCTCTGATTTTTGTACAGTCTAGGGCTATCCTTATTTAAGCCCCTTATGGCTGTCTTCTATATGGGGTTCAACTCCTTTATTATATTAATAAATGTCTTATGGTTTTTCTTGGGGTGGGGGTTGGGAAGGTTTATGTATGTAGATATTAGGGAATGAGGAGATTATGCTCTCCATTCTTGTCAATTCACTTAAGCTTTTGTTTAAAGAAGTTTCTCAATGCCTTATTTAGATACTGATAGAAAGCTTATGCAATTAGCTTTCCAGAGGGCCCAATTATGCAATTTGGACATATATTGAATGAATTATGTTTGAAATACAAAAGAAGTGAACATTGGTGTGGTATAACTATTTCTGGTTCTGCTATTTTCTGTTGGGTTGCTATAAAGGAATTTTAGTAATTTTAGTGAGTTCAAACAAGTATCTTAACTTTGGCATTTTTTCCCTTCCCATTTAAAAATCTTGTGGGTGTTCCCAAATCTTTGGCACAAACTCATAATGAGTTGGTGGATCAGTGGATTGGGGAGTTTCTCCTCATCTATATGGTGTGACATTCTGGGGGCTATTTGTTGGGGTTTGTGGAAGGAAAGAAATAGTAGGATGTTGGAGAGTTTCTCCTCATATTTCATGTGCAAGTGCTGAAAACCTCCGTTAAAGAACCTTCTATTTTATGAATTTTCATGATTTTACCTATCAAAACTTGTCAGAATTCTATGAAATTTGGACTGTACAACCTCTGTACATGTTAGAATCCACCATAAAAATTTCAAAACTTTCTGACTCGTCAGAAGGGCATTTTGGTAAATTTTTAGAATTTCTGTCCAAATTTACAAAAATACCCTTTTAAGTTCTTTCTCTCTCTTTCCTTCTCCTTTTCTGTCCTAATTTCTCCTAATTTCTTTTCTATTATTATATTCTCTGATTTTATAAGTTTTGTGGCTACTTGTTCAAAATTCCAATTCTTGATTTATTTTGCTTATGTATCCTTTATATTAATTTATGAGGCTTTGGGAAATTGTGCTAAGAAGGTTTTGACATCTGCAATCAAAGGGGAAGAGAGTGATGTTTTGGCCGATTGTGAGGAAATGTAGAATTTAGGGTGCTTTTGGTAGGAAATCAAAAGAAGATGAAGGGAGACGTGGGTTTTGCAGGTAAACAACAAACAATCAAGAGAATAGATAACAAAATAAGAAGAAGAGATGAGAAGATGAAGTACCTTGGGTGGGGTAATCTCTACCCGCACAGCCCTAGGTAATCCTTACCTTAGGGCTTTAGGCTTGGCACCAAAATTTGAAAGAAGAGAAGGAGTTTCACTCGTGGAGAGCGAGAAACCAGCCAGAATTATATTCATCATGTCCTTTTCAACAAGGGAGTTTCTCTTGTTCTAAAGACTTAAAATAACAAAGAAATAGATAGCTTCCTAAATTTGAAACCTAAGACCAATAAATACTCTTGACTAAAGACTTGTAATAAAGACTTGTGAAAAAAATAGAAACTAAGACAACCCAACATGTGGGGCTCTGGATGAGTAGTCGACCAACACTGATTTAAGAACAAAATTGTGCTGTTAGTATAGCCCAAAAAACAAAAAGAAGAATTCCATCCAAGCCTAACCTCTAATAATGCATAAACTATTAACTAAAACAATAAAACCACTAATAAAGACTCCCAATCAGCAACTTGAACTCCAATTGAATAGGAAAGGTATTCCATGTGTCTTCTCGTGTGTCTTTATGGTTGGACCCCACGAAGCCACATGTTGGTTCCACTGGGGCTCCAATGTCTGCATTAAAAACCCTAAAAAGAAAGTGAAGAAAGAGGGTAAATGGGGGGGGTTTTCACTGATAGTGTACCCAGAAAACTCAGTTAACTTTCCAAACAACAGTCAATTATATAGAAAAGAGTACAAAATTTGATAGAGAATTTTAGAGGGTTTTTCAAAATGAAAAGAAGGTAGATTATATTGGGATTTCCATCTTTGGCGTAGGGTGAATGACTGGGAGCTCCTTGCTGTTGCTAGCCTGATGCTTTGTCTAGACAGGGCTGTGGTGGGAGAGGAGGAAGCTGCAGACCAAAGAATTTGGCAGCTAGATCCTATCAAGGGATTTTCGGTCCAATCAATGTACAAGATCATTAGGCCTGGGGAACATATAGAGGGACCTACTTAGGAGGTATGACAGTCCAATATGCCGTCAAAGGCTTGGTTTCTGCTGTGGCTCCTTGATTTTAACAAAGCTTTGACTCTGGAAAATCTCCAAAGAAAGGGGCTGCAACTGGCCAACCATTGTTGCCTATGTGGGAGTCATGAGGAATTAGTCGCCCACCTTTTCCTCCATTGCAATGTCGCTTTTGACCTTTGGGGTGCTTTCCTCCATTGGTTTCAGGTTCAGTGGGTAATGCCGGAGACCATCCTCCTCTTTCTTCATCAATGGTTTAAAGGCCAGCTCCTGTCTCTTTCCCCAAAAGGGTCGCCCCTTTGGAAATTTATCCCTCATATTGTTTGCTGGTTTATCTGGAGAGAGTGCAATAGGTGGGTGTTTGAGAACCGATCTGCTTCGAATGAAAAGCTTAAGGATGGGACTTTGGCGACGTTGTTTAGATGGGTGTCTCATCTTCCTTCTTTTTTGGGGAGCAAGTTTTATACTTTGGTGTTTGAGTGGGATGCCCTGATCTGCTAGGTTTTAGTGGGATGGCTTGTTGTTTTCTGGTTTTTTTCTTTGATTAATAATGTTTTTTACTAACTGTTCCAAAAAAAAAAAAAGAAAAAAAAAAGAAAAAAAAAAGGAAAAGAAAAGAAGAAGGTTGATGAGAAGAACCAAACCTGTTTAAACAACCTTTAAATTTTCAGGATTGTCTAGTGCAATTTAGCCTAGAATAGGTCCTTGGAGCTCCAACTGGTATGTGTTGCATTACGTTTATTGAAGTCTAATTTCCAGCAGCAAGACAAGAGGGAATGATGAAGTTGATGAGGGAGATATGGCAGCAAGGAGATAGGTAGAAGAAAAGAAGAGATTAGAAGGGAATAGAAGATAGAAGAAGGAGGTGAGCTTGCGTAAACCCTAGGGGAGCCAATGGCTGCACCAAAGAGAAGAGAAGAAGAGGGTAGAGAGGGGAGCCCACGGCTGCTACCCTAAGAAGGGGGAGAGGATAGAATGGGATACAAAACCCAAGGAGCCAAGCTCAATTCATAAAACTTAAGTCATCTTCAACTGCAGGGGGTGGGGGGGGGGGGTGGGGCTCTTAAATAGGCTTACAAGACTTAAAATAATAGAAACTTGCTAAACTTAGAAACTTCTAAACTCCTAGACTTAAGGCTTAAGATTTTCCTAAAACTAAGGACTTCTAAAACCAATCTTATCTATAATCTAAGACTACTAAAATTGGAGCCAAAGAGGGGCTGTCAATCACCTACTTGTAAGGCCCACTTGTTGACTTTGGAAGCCCATAAAAGGACAAAACAGTCACTGTCAACCAGCACACAAAAATCCCAACTTTGCACTTGGCTTTTAGCCTTATTATATAAACACCTTGCAATAAAAAATCCTAAACTACCCTTGGCACTATTGACCTTGTTACAAAATTGTCCCACCCACCTAAGACACTCTAAATTACTCATGTTGTAGCACATGTCTTGTACTTGATCCTCTTATGGGGTGGCACATACATCAACCTCATCACAATGTCCGCATCATTTTCCCTGGTGTTTGGTCTTTTGAAGCGTCTGTTTGTTCATTGAAATGTGAAGTCATCGTGTCTCTTTTCCTCTTACTGGTTGTTACTGCATGGATCTCTCTGTATACTCCTTTTTTTTATTATTTTACTTATTTTTCTGTTTACTTTTTCTTTTAGTCAGTAGGAACATGACCTACATCACTGTTCTGGTAGGAAAAAATTGACTTGATGATTGCTGACTGATAGGTTTTTATGGCAATTTATGATGATGTTTGATATGACCTTGTTTTATTGCCTCCTTCATTGTGACACAAAGCTGTTATGTAATCAGTCACTAACTTTACTTCTGTCGTTGTCTAGTATATTATTCATTTTCACTGTTATTGTTGTCTCCCTTGTTTTCTGGACATCCATATCTATTATTTAAAGGCTGTCCTTACCCTTACCTTTTTCTGTGCAGTGGCATGGGTCCTGATTTTCGAGTTCTGGTCCGGAAGAGTCGGAAGCAAGCACAACAATATTACAGATTATACAAAGTACCATTCACTCTTTCTCTCATGAGCGATCCGTTTCTTATTAACATTACTATTCTATTATTTGATTTTGTGTTTCTCATTCTAGGTGTTAAGTTCAGAATTCAGGTCCATATGATGCTGTTTGCTCCAAGATCTTTCAAACACTTTTGTGACATAATTCTGACCTTTCTTTAACTCATAGATAGATATATCATCTTTGGGAATTTCTAGCAAAGGGAAGTTTAGAAAGAATAAGGCACTTATGATCTTGGGTATTTAACGGGAAAGATTTAGGAAAAAATAAATTTTGTATGATTGTTTGAGTGGGGTTTTTCTTCCCCTCCGCAGTACAATCATAGAGATTATATCTTTTTACAAGTTGTAGTTTAGGAAGAAAGATTTAATTGAATTTGCAGGTGGAAGCTTTAGAAAGCAAAAGGTTTTATTTTCAAAATTGAATCAGTTAAGGAATTTTACGTAAGAATTTGAATAAACAAGGTTGGTTGTTAGTTAAAGAAATAAATTGGAATTTAGAGATCTAAAAATTAAATTGAATTCCTAGAGGAAAAGAACTAAGAAAACTGGGGAGAAGATTGTCCACATGGAAGACCCAGTATCTATCCAACGATGGAAAGCTTAGTCTGGTTAAAAATGTTCTTTCTAGTTTATCGATTTATTATCCCTATTTACTCTCTCAGCTTCAGTTGTGGCAATACTAGAAAAACTTTTAGAGAGATTTTTGTGGATAATTTGGAGATCAGGAGCTTTGTTAAGGGATTGGCATGCTGCCATTGGATTGATGTAGTTTTCCTCTCTTTGTATGTGATGTGGATGCCTTATCCCCTTCCTTTCTCTTTTTTCTCTCTCTTAATAAAATTATTTTCTTATTAAAAGCATAAAACAAAATTCGGAGATCTGGAAAAATACCACCTCTTTGTAGAGTAGAAAACAGTTTGCCACTATCTTAAGCAAGGGTGTCTGGGCATAAGGCTACTGAGGAGAATGAATAAAGTGCTTTAGGGAAATGGTTCTGGTGTTTTGGCAATGAAGTGGATAATTGTGGAGGAGGGTTATAGAATCAAAGTATTGTAGCAGCCACCTTGGTTGGAACATCAATTTTGTTGAAGACAGCCATGGGTTGTGTGCTTGTAAAGGGATATGAAGATTTCTTGCCATTCACAAAATTCAAGATTGGAAATGGATCAAGGGTACAATTCTTACAAAGACACATGATTAAGTAGTTGGCATGGTTGAAATTCCTATAACAATATCAAATGGTGATCTTCTTGTGCTTCTGTTCAGAAGACTGATGCGGACAACACAGAGACTTGTATATGTGCTGCCACATAAGAGAGCAAGATTCAAGATGGTGTGTTATGTGGGTTATTTCAGTGTTTTGTAAGTGGTGGGGTAATTTGTAATAAGGCCTTTTGTGCCAAGGGTAGTTGTGTGCTGGTTGACAACTACTGTTTTGTCCTTTTTCGGGCTTCTAAAGTCAACGACTGGGCCCTACATGTAGGTGGTTTATAGCCCCTCTTTGGTTCCAAGTTTTAGCAGTTTAAATTTTAGGAAAGTTGGTTATTTAGAAGTCTTAGAGTTTAGGAAATGCTTGAGTCTTAAGAGTTATTAGAAGTTTCTATTTTAGGCAAGTTTCTATTATTTTGAGTTTCGCATGCCTATTTAAATGCACCCCCCATTAAATCAATAGAGTTGAATTAGGAATTAAAAATTTGGATTTGGGTTCTCCCAAGTGGGTGTTGCATCCCCTCCCTCTTCTAGGGTTGAAGCCTTGGCTCCTTTTATCCCTCCTCCTCTCTCTGGTCTCTTCTCTTTATTCTAGTCTTCTTCTTCTTCTTCTTCTTCTTCTTTAATCTTCTTCTTCTTATACTTCTTCTTGCTTCTTCTTCTATCCTCTTCTTCATCCTTTCTTCTTTCTATATCTAGGATTCTTCTTCTTCCCTTAGCATTCCCTGCTACCTAACAAAGACCTGAAGATTGTGGCTGATTTTATAAATTTGGAATTCAAGAAGAACATTCACAACATGAGTTCACGAAACAACTCTATAGCAGGTATTTTCTCTCATTTTCTCCTTGTTTTCTTCCTTTATTCTACTCATAATCTAGTTCCTACAGTCCCTATAACATTCTTCTATCAAAACCCCTTCTCTTTTTTCCCTATTCTAGCCTATTATCTTTTTGCCCTGAATTTTCTGAGCACATATACAGTCAAAATTGTCCCACCTATAAGACTCCTTTTCTTCAATTTTATTTTAGGGTTTTGTTCCCCTACAAAACCCGTAAAATCCCCCCTGCTTTCCCTTCTTCCTTGCCATACTATAATCAAAAATTCCCTTTACTGGTTTTAGGTTTTCTGTGAAAGAACTGATTGGACCATTGTTTATATAATTCGGTAAATTAAAACTAGTACAAAATTTATGAAATTTGGAACATAGAACCCTTATGTACGCCAGCAACTATCTGGAAAGTTTCGTAAAATTCTGACACACGATCAGGGTATTTTGGTAATTTTGGGTTTCTGCCCCAGAATTGTCTTTATGGGTGTTATTTTCCCTATTTTCTTCATCATTTCCTATCTAATTTCTCATCCTTTCCCCTATTTGATTCTCTTCTATTCTTGTACTTTTTTTTAAATTTTGGCTACCTGGGTGTTTTACAGATCAATTCTTAGTTGTTTAAAGTGTGTTCTTGGTTCCACATCTTCTCCTTATTATTCAATTGAGCTCTTGCCATCATCCCACATCAAAGACTATTGTAACCAAACTCAGCAATAGGCATAAACTGATCCCTTTGTCTTGGCTTGTCTACTGTTAAGCTCCCCAACATATTCCCAAGGCTTTTGTTCACCATAGGTCTGTCCATTAGCTTGAGGGTGAAAAGCACTAGGTAGTTTCAGCTTGGTGTTTATGATAATCCACAGAGTCTTATACAAATAACTCATGAACTTCACAGTCTTTGTCTAAAACAATAGTCTTTGACAAACTATGCAAATGAACAATTTTTTTTTTTTTTTTGAAAAATGGAATAGCTGTCGATGGTGCTTTAGATATTAAAGCATTTTCATGGTGCTTTAGATATTAAAGCATTTTCTTCCAAGAAATAAAGTGTCATCTTTGAGAACCTGTCCACGAGCACCAAGATAACCATGCCATAGCCCTTTTTCATTCAACTCCTCCATTTAACCCCAAAGCCCATTCTTTGCATCATGTACTCCAAAAATTCCCAATTAGCCATGTCATAGTCCTTCTCAATATCCAATTTGCAAAGGACTCCTGAAGATCTCTCTTTTAAGATGGAATCGATACATTCATTAGTGATCAAAACTCCATCCATAATTTGTCTTTCTTCCATAAAGGCTCCTTGATAGGAAGAGATAATTGAAACCATTATGCCTTTCAATCTGCCAGCCAACAATTTGGATATAAATTTATAAACACTACGCACTAGACTAATAGGCCTATAATCTTGTATCCTTTCTGCCCCACTGTTCTTAGGGATAAGGGGGATAAAAGTAGCATTGCTTCTCTTGTTGAGGAAATCATTATGATAAAAATCCTCTATAGTTTGGATGATATCTCCCTTCACCACCTCCCAACACGATTTGAAACATGCCATAGAAAACCCGTCCGGCCCAAGCGCCTTATCCCCATCAAAGCCCCAAATAACATTTTTTATCTCCTCTTCCGAAAAAGGTCTTTCGAGCCAGTCTCTCTGTTTCTCATTCAGTTACTTGAAAGACACCATTTAGCTTGGGTCTGAGCACTCTCGAGTCTGAATACAGCTCCTTGAAGAAAGAAACCACATGGTCATGTATAGATGGGAGATTGTCCATAGGCATCTCCCCTATTGAGTGCCTTCATATATTGTTCATATTCCTTCTGCCAAAAGCCATTCTTTGGAAAAATCTGGTGTTATTGTCCCCCTCAAGCCATTCCACCGTAGACTTTTGCTTCCATTTAATTTCTTCCATCAATGCCACTCTTCTAAAATCCTCTTTAGCTGCATTTCTGCTAGAGTTCTCTTCACTAGAGAGACCCCTTTCCTCAATCTTATCCCACCAAGATATTTCTTCAAGTAATCCTTTCTTCCTTTCCTCCAAGCAGCCGAAAACCTCTTTGTTCCAAACGTTTAGTTTGTCCTGAAGCATTGAATCGACAATTAATTTTATTAAAAGGGTTTAAGCATGTGCATAATAAGAAGTCACCAATAATGAGTCATGTCAACAAAAATACAACTTTGTAAAAAAGATTAATGCTAATGAGCAGTGCTCTTGAAAATCTTAAAACCGTATGTTATTTTTATGCTTGATGTGCATCAAAATTCGCCAATAGTTTTGAGGTATACAGGAATCAATAATTGCCATTTGAGACCCATCTCAAATGTAACGAGGTTTAAATTTCCATTTAAAGATCTCGGTGGATATGAATTACCACCTTTTGAGATATATTGGAAACAACTTCCATTTCTCAAGTACTCTACATATTGAGTTAGAGACCCAAATTCATATATGTATATGGTCAGTCTATAAATGGTATATTAGTATATGTAGTTACATCTTGGGGGGATTTCAGTGAGGTGGAGGAGACTTGCACCTGTTGGAGTCTCCCTTGGTGTGTTGAGGTGGATTTCAATAGGGTTGCAAATCGGGCGAGCCCAAACTCAGCTCGACTGGCCGGAACTTCGAAGCCAGTGGGCTGTTTTAAAGCTTATAAATAAAAATATTATATTATAATTTTTTTATTAAACTATATTTTATATTGTAGTTAGGACTGGACTGGGCCATCCGGACTGAACTAAGGTTTGCCTGAACTCGGCACAGGCCAAAATATAATGAGCCCAACCTGCCTAAACTCCAGGCTGAACTGTTTGGGCTTTGGGCCAGCCCATCCCATTTGCAGCCCTAGATTTCAATGTTTGTGGAAGACAAACACCGGTGGAGGCGGTGCACAATAGGAATGGAGATTTTGTGGATCTTAACATGCTCTTGGACCTTTCATTTTTTGGTACAAGATATACTTGGTTCAATTTTCAGGCTAATCATGTGATTAGTAAGCTACACCAGTTCTTTGTGTCTATGTATTGGGAGGAATATTTTTTATTGGTGGAAGTAATAATTTTGCCGAGGCCTAGATCGGTCCACATTTCTATTCTTCTAAATGGAGGGGAGAGCAATTCAGGACCAAAGGCATTATGATTTCAGATAATGTGGAGTATGCTCTTGAGCTTTTTGGATTTTGTGGCAGATTGGTGGACTCTTCCCTTGAGGTGAGAGGACCACTGGGCTAGAGATTCTAGCTAAAGCTTAAGCGTTTGAAGGAAAAGCTAAAGGTGTGGTGGAATCAGGATATGTTTGGGAAGATTGAGAGAAGGAAGGAAGTGGCGTTGAGGAATCAAAAGGTGGGACAAAAAAGAGGAAAATGAGGGGACTATCGGAGGAGGAGAGGGGCATAAGGGGGGATTTGAAGGAAGAATATGTGAGGGTCTTGGCTAAGTAGGATGTTATGTGGGGGAAAAATATAAGGTTTAGTGGCTAAAGGAAGGGGACAGCATCATAAAATTCTTTCACAGAATGGCAAGCTGTAGGAGGGGTAATTGCTTGAAGGAGACTAAAGGTGGTGGAGGAAATGATCGAAAGGGTGGAGGATATTAAAAAAATCTAGTGAACTTCCATAGGTAGTTGTATTTAGAGTACTAGATCCACAGGTCGGAGTTTAATGGTTTGCAAATGCCTTGAATATTTGATTTCCAAGCAGATTGGTTGGAGCACAAGTAACTTGAGGTGGATAAGGCTTCAGGGCTGGACGGCTTCCCTATCATGTTTTACATGACGTACTAGGGAGTTATCAAAAAGGGCCTAGTGCTCGTGATTTAGGACTTTGAATGGGCAAAGAGCATCTAGGATTTTAGATTGGTGAGCCTATTGGGAAGTACATACAAAATAATATTGAAGTACTTGACCTCTAGGTGGAAAAGAAGTGCCGCAATCATAGTCTTGAAGGTGCAAGGGGCTTTTCTGAATGGGAGATTGATTCTGGATGGGGTTTTGTAATGATTGCATTGAGTCAACACTGAGATTAGACATCTCGAGGGTTAGTTGTGAGTTGGATATGGGGAAGGCTTATGATGACGTTAACTCCAGGGTTTTTTGAGCTATGTATTAGGCCGGTGCGGATTTGGGGTCCGGTGAAGAGATGGATGAAGACATGTGATGCAGACAACATAATGAGATTCATGTATGTGTCCCCACATAAGAGGGCTAGATTTAAATTAGAATGTTTTGTGGGTTTAATAAGGATTTTGTGAGGGGGATAATTCAAATGTAATAAGGCTAATAGTGCCATGAGTTTTAGTTTTAGTTTTTTTAACTGTGAATTGTAATTCCATCACTTACTTTTAGCCTAAGTTTTCTAAGGTCAAAACTTGCCTTTTTAGTTTGATTTTGGTGTCATTAGGGAGGTTATTCAGTTACCTTACTAACAAAACCAAGATTTCGCAAATCCAAAGTGATTTGCAAAAGTTATGAAATACTAACAGGATATAAGTAAGTAACGGAAATAGAGTTAGGAAGCCTCAAGAGTCAACATGTGGGTCCTCCAAAGGGCTGGTTGACAGCACCTAGTAGAGGTTTGGAAAGTCAAGGTTATAGTAGGTTTTGGTCTTAGGAAAGTATGGTTTT
>JAOXJP010101282.1:0-14387 GCA_025762735.1 Platanus orientalis | reverse complement strand
AAAGTGTTTGTCAAAATGATTTTCAAAATTATATTAATTAAATAAATAAGTATTTTGAAAAAAAATTATTAAGAAATGTTTTTAATGTCTAATTGATCCATTAATGTCCTAAAGATAATTTACTAATGACCAAAAGGGTTTGACAATTACTAGTTTATTGTCTTGATGGTCATTGATGGATATTGTATAGTGGAAGGATGTTTTTATGAAGAAGGTCCTAAATGTTATATTCTTATCTTTGAGAATTCAATTATAACATGTCACAGGGATTATTGCTATTAATGGAGTGTCTGGTTGTAATTACTAAACAGTTGAGTTCCTGATTGCAGTTTTGACTCAATTCAAGATGGTAGGCCCCATAAACTTAATGATACGAGTCTTATAAGGATCCCACACCCCCTAGGGTTTATTTGACCTCTCTTAATCCTTATATATAGGGTTACCCACGTTCAGGTATGGTCCTGTAATAGTTCTGAAAGTGGGAGAGATGCAGAGAACTCTGGAGCAGGTATGAATATTTTAGAGACCGGGTTAGATTGGATTCTTGTGTCTGGTTAATTGATTGAGGTAATTCTAAATTTCCTTTGTAATTAGATCTCAGAGATTCAGATGATGATAATGGGAAAACATATTTTGATATGTGATTTGATCAATAAACTTTACTAATTTTAATGTTTAAGAACAATTATCATCCAACTAGTGTCCTTTTAACTCTTTGGATATCGAGCATTAAACCTTTGGACAATAAAATTTAGACCCCTTTGAATATTGAACCTTGTGGACTCTGAATGTTATGACCTAAATTTACGGGTTGAGAAGTGGGTCGGGTTTGGATCAGTGATATGGGAATGACCCGTCCTAAACCTGGTTCTCATAACGGAGAAACCAACGAGCTCGGAACATGTCGTTAACCCTCTTACCTATTCATGTCACACTCTAAATAATAGATTACCCTTTTAAGTTTATCCATTAAGTGACATCCATTTAAGTCCATTTATAACATATAACAATTGTAACAAAATAATAACATCAATGACAAAATCCAAATAAGAGCAGCAAAAATATATAAACATTATGTCTAAAACATCTCATAAACATCCAACATAAAAAGTCCTAAATCTACCCATAAAGTATATACAAGTTTTGCCCACGAAGGAGCTTGTCTCAATTAAACAAAGTACTAAATGTATTACATCTTTGAAAAGTAAACAAAAACTTAAATGAAAAACTAAGATGTAATGTTTGGGCTCATTTTCCAATCTCTACCACCTCCCTCTCGTCCTAAAACACAGTCTAACCTGTACACCTACACTTCTACGGGTGGTGCCAATTGGGGTAAGCTTGATGGACTTAGTGGGAGAGTATGCAGTTTATACAACACAAAAGGAAGTAAGAAGTTATAATAGTTGACATAGTGATCCAAAGTAGATGAAGAAATAGAGTATGTAATCACATGCATCAACAATAGTATACATGTATCTTTATTAGAATCAAGTATGCTCATGCTCCGATAAATTAAGCGATAATCCAAACCAAGGTAGTCCCAAAACATGCATATACTAAAGTTATATGCCATGTGTCATCAACCAATTACCATATGCCACGTAGATAAATAAATACTTGTAAAGAAGATATACTACACGCCATAAGCCAAAAACTATGATAATTTAAATACCAAACCATCATTAAGTACTAATAAACCAACAAAGATCCTGATAAATCCAAATAAGAGTCCAAACCATATAACCCAAATGGGATTCTAAAAAAAACAAACCAAGAGTTAGGCCACTAGGGTAGTCTTCACCTATTAATGTGACCCGGTGATCAGGTAACTGAAATTACTGGGTAAGTATATAGCCCATTTGACTAAGGGCGGTCATCAGTGGATAACTAGTGTCATTTCGCCAATTGGCAGTTATCACTGGACAAGTATATAGCCTATTCACCTAATGATGGTTACTGGACAACTGGTGTCCTTTCGCCAAATTGTGGTCATTATTGAGCAAGTATATAGCTCATTTACCTAATGACAGTCACTGGACAGCTGGTGTCCTTTTACCAAATGGCAGTCATTGGGCAAGTATACAACCCATTCACCTAATGACAGTCATTACTGGACAACTAGTGTCCCTTCGCCAAATGAGGGTCACTAGGCAAGTATATAGTCCATTCGTCTAATGGTGATCATCATTCATGCACCATTCCACTTAAGGGTATATCATTCAAATTCATTATTTCTAAAACCAATACCAAATCCATACTCATGTATTAGTAAAATAACTTTTGTATAAATATGCCATGTATACTAACCTATAAATAGTTTCAAAACCAAAGAGATAAATCATATATAGGAGCTTGATACTAACATGAAAATATAGATGCTTATACCCACCCCAACACAAATGATGTTCATGTTAGTGAAACTATTTCATGCTGAATGCTATAAATGACATGATCAAATAGCCTACATTCTTCTAAAACTTATGAAAAATTCAAAGTGAAAGCCATTTAGAAACATTGAAATAAACCATGTCAAGGACAACCTACTCATGCCACCAGAAGCTTCAAAATCATGCAAACCCCAATGTATTAACACATGAGTTCTAAGGTCTTATTATGGGAATCCATAGAATATCATAAATTACTATCAGTCAATATATATGATAGAATTTACCAAAGAGTACAATAAGCTCATGGAAAGAATTCAAAGACATCTAAGAAACATATAAACAACATGAAAAATCTGTAAGAGACATTTTATCAAACATGTAGAGTGTAAAAATTAAGGAATTCAAAGGAAATCAAAGAAAAAATCTAATCTTCATCATAGGATACCTTTTACACCCTATAACACAAGTGAATCAAACTCCCAAATTTCATCACATGAAATAGAAACCATCCAATCCCTTCCACAAAGCTCCATTCACAAGATCACAATTCTATAACCCAAGAGATCAAAATCTAATAAGAAAATTACCAACTATCATGCTCACATCATGAAACTATGATCCATTATCAAGAAATCAACCTACTCAAGAATAAATAGAGATGAATCAACAAAAACAAACTCTTAACCATCAAATCTTACATTTTAAGAAAAGAAAGTGTGCATAAAATGTATATCCACTCACAAACCATTCCTATAGAGATTAACATCCATAAATCTTAGCAAACATAAAGTAGAAACACATTTTGAAGAACCTAAGAAAGGAAATACGTAACATAAACAACATATCCACTTACCAAATGCTCAAACCTTTAATGCACAAGAGGATCCTCTTCCAAAATCCCTTTGTCTTTGCCAACCCCTTCTTCCTCTAGGAGCATCAAAGCATTTCATGATTAGAATATATAAATCTAGGTAAAGAAAAATGAATTCATGCTTACTTAAGTTAGATCTAGGAAGAAAAATGTTTACTCTAGCATATTTCTAAGATTGGAATATGAACTTATCAAATTGGAGAAGAATTCCTACACTTAGTTCTCAAATTCTTTAAACTCCTCTAACTCTTTTTGTTTTTTGGTGTAAAATGAGGTCATTAGGGTTTCTTTAACATATTTATAGAGTTTTGAGTCAAGTTGAGAGGGTCCCACACTCCCCAAAATGAATAAAAATTGATTTTGAAAAATACAATCTAGGTCATTCTAGATCAATCATTGATCGATCCAACACATTTTTGTGTAGTTTTTTAAGACTACAGAAGTCTTAATTCGGTCCACTAAGTTTGGATCGAACTTTTAAGTGATGGATCGATCCGGATAGGTTTTCTTAGCTTTTACCCATTCGCATTAAATTGCCCATAACATTTTCTATAGAACTTATAATCGATCTCTGTTTATTGTATTGGAAACTAGACTTTAACATCTTTCCAATAAGGTATGAATCACCCCATTCACTTGAGATTGGTGTTGGTGGATCCAAGGATTTATCCCAAATCTGTGGGTCTGATAGCACAGACACCTTACGGGAAAATTATCATAATTTCTTCTAGGAGATTCGTAATTACACACCATTTATTTTGTTGGAAAGTAAGCTCATAGATATTTTCATCACAATATGTCATGACCTCAAATTCTCTCAGGATTGGCATTAGTGAGTCTGCAAAGGTATCACAAATACAAAATTAGGATAACTTTCGAACTTGACAGGTTTGATGTCCAACTTGGGTCTTATACTTCTAACTTGGTTCAATGGGTTCCTAAACTACTTTATGGTCTGTTTAAGCATATGAAACAATAACTTTACCTTTAAATCATAATATGAGGTGTTACACTGAACACTTTAAACATCGAACTCTAACCACTTTGAATCCTTGAATTCTGAATGCTAACAATATTGAATTTTGATTGCTATGAACCATGTGAATTTCAAATAATTGGAAACAGTAAACTCTGAACACTCTAAAATCATTGAACACTAGGTCTTTCGAGATTAACATATGTCATCGAATTTGTGAGCTTTAATCTCCGCATTGAAATATTATTCGGACTTAGATCTTTGTATTAGACCTTTAACCTTAGTTTGATATGTGATTATCATCCAATTCGTATGACTTTGCTTATTATTTTGACATTTGTTTAGTTTTGTATTGATCTCTGGATATAGTAGTGCTCAAATTTATATTTTACTTCATATTATTTATAGTTAATTAAATTGCTTACAGGTTAAGACTAACCTAGCTATGCTGTTTTTCTTAAACTGACTTTCATTATAGGTCCACCACCTGAGAGACTTGCTACGACATCATTAGCTTTTCTTTTTATCTTATATTGTTTCAGACATATTTTTTGGGACCCTTTTATATTTGGTTCATATATTTGGATTAGTGCATATTATTTCCCTTATATATATTTTGGGTGAAAGGACACCCTTAGTGATGTGGATATTGATTACTTTATTATATTGATTGTCATTGGGGATTATAGTATTATTCTCGTTGTGATTCATTGTTATTGGACTACTGTGATCTATGTGATATTGATGTATGATTCCATAATTATCGAACTAAGAATGTGAATACGTTTTAATAAAATTATTGGATATAAACTATTAATTTATGGATTATTGGACCTTGGCTATTAACCCATGATTTGGGCAAATGTTATGTGAACATTAGATTGTGAAAGTAAGGTAATACGGATCCATATTCGAGTTCGGGTTCAAAGGCGTTACATATGATTCGAGAGGCTTTTGTTCCAAGGCACTTGACTGGTTTGGCATTATGCACGAGGGCCTGATTTGGTTCAGTTCAAGACCTTCTATTTGGGGTGTTCATCATCCTGAGGCGAGCTAGGTATCTCATTTCAATAAGATGTCCTAGGGATATTGGTCTTGGTGTGGGGTACACCATCTTATTCCCATTAATTTTAGTTGACAAATTAATATAAATCTGAATGAGTTCATTTTGAACCTCACTATAGCTACAAATGCCTTATAAATTTGAAATGAAATGATTACATTACATGTGGTTGCCAAACATGTCCTAATTGAACTAAATTTCGTTTTTCATACGGCCACACCATAGCTTCTAGAAGATGGAGAGAGATTCCATGCTAGAACCTACAAATAGGAGAATGATTGTCCGTTTTAAGACAGACCTCTATTATCGTGCATTGATTGACATGATGTATTTTTTGAATTTGATGTCTTTTACCGACCACCTACTTTTTCAACTGAACACTTTTTTGAACCCTTTTACCCCCCTCAAATTCACCATGTACACTAGAGACACTTTTATTGGAAAACATTTGCTTCGGAACAGGGATAAATATATAGGTACTTATTTATTATTTATTTATAATAATACTCTCTTTTAATCATGTGCATTTATTAAGACACCTTTTGACAGACTGACGTGATATCTCTGCAATTAGGAAGGAGGTGAATCAAAACCACGTACTCCAATTTTGGTAGCTGAGAGACCAAGGAAAGCATCTCTCAAAGAGATTTTCTTGCAAGCCAATTGATTCATATGTCATTGTCTGGTTCAAGAGAATCCATGCAAAGTCATAGCTTTTGCCATTAAAGTGTTAAAGGCCATGAGTATTAACGCGGTTAAGAAACGAAAGCAAAATAAAATAAAATAAAATAACGACCAAACCCCTAAAAAAGCCAAACGATCAGCTGTAGCAAAAATGTTCTGTAGCTTTTTGTAACACAGCCAAAAAGATCAACATAAAGACAAAGACCCTATGCTAAAAAAACCAAAAAGGAAACGAGGACAAAATACCTATGCTGTTTTGCTGTGCTACAAAAAGCTACAGCTGATGCTGATCACTCGTAAAAAATTAAAAGAATCTTTCTAGAAGAACGCAATAATAAAAAATTATTAATCAATTCTAACCGTACACCCTTAAAAAACAATACCAAACATTGCAAAGAACGGAGGAGGATGCTCCACGATTGAGAAACATGACGATCGGTGGGGAAACAAAAATGTACCGTCTTATAGTTCCATCTGTCAAATAGACTCCCTCTTCGGTCCCCACAAGTCTGTGTTGGTTATTGGTGTTGGCGGGTCAGGTTCATGTGGGGTTGAGATAACTGTGTACGGTTATTTCGTGTTGGGTTTGTGGGTTGTATGGTAATCCGTGTTGATGGCTCAGATTCGTGTTGTATTAAGTTAAGGGTCGATGGTTATATGGGTCAATCTGAACCTGATCCATTTATTAATCGTGTCAAAATGGGCTGACCTGACCCAAAATACTTTTATAGTTAACTCTAACCCACTCATGTTGGGTTTGTGTCGGGTTCACAGGTTATGTCAAACATCGTCACCCCTACCTTGAAGAGTAGAATCAGGGCCACATGGGCGGGTGTGTTCTAGAAACCGTGATACTCTATGCGTGATGTGCATGTAATACACGTGTGCCATATTGCATCACAACATGGAAGGTAAAGGGACCTTAGACAGGCACAGTGAACCATTCCAAAATGACTGGTCAGGACTTTTATATGAGTAACAATTATTTCAGAGGTAAAACACAGCTCAACGGTATCTTCACCTAAGATCTTGGAATAATTTTTCTTCATAAACATGATCATTCCATCCCCAACGAGTTCCAGCAAGGAGAATATGTCTCAGTACACATATGTGGAGTGTAGGGGTGGGCATGGGTCAGGTTCAGGCTGGGTCATGGTAGGCCTAGGCCCGGGCCTATAATTATAAACCGGGCTCAGGCAGGGGTTTGGGTCTGTAATAACTAATGCTTTAACTAATTGAACTACAAAATTTTACTAGTTTTAAAAAAACATAGAAAACTATATATTTAAATTCTAAGGGTTGTTTATTTTAAAAAAATCATTGATTTCACTAGGACTTGAATTCAATACTTATTGTAAAAAATCATTTTTATCAACTAAGCTATATACTATTGATAATTTTAAAATAATTAGTATGTTATATGTAATACATATATATTATGTATGTCAAAGTTCGGGCTTCAAGCTGGGCTGAGATAAGCCCAGGCCCGATCTTCAATAAAAGTTTGGACCTTGGGCCCTTGTTGGGCCTAACGCGGGCCAGGCTAGGGTTGGCCCAGTCCATGCCCACCCATAGTTTTGAGGTTATGTCAGGTGATGGTTTTGAAATCCAAAGGGACCCGTTCTTTTATATAAAAGGGAACCAAAAACCTGACTGAGTTGGTCATTTACCCATTATCCCCAACGGTCAATCCAACCCATTGCCACCTCTACTTGCACTCACCTTTCACAAATATAATTCGCCCTATGTCACGTATGGTCTTATTAAGATCCAACACATTATTTAAATGAACTAGAGCTCCATCTATCATATTGAACTATGCAAATGAAAGAAGTAAATCTTTAGTGGACAAAATTCATTAAACCCCACTTTGTAGGAAATTTTTTTTGCAGAATGTGGTTTTCTTCTTCTTCTGTTTTGTTTTGGTCTATGCACTACACAGAGAACAATTACAGTACATTAAGAGTACTTTAACAGCTGTAGAGTGTTGAGATATTTCAAATATCTAAAGGACTACGACTACCTTGTTTCCCAAATGGAAAACAGAGCAACTGCATGCCCTTTGTTTCCATTTTGATGAAATCCTCATAGGTGCAACACTAAGATTGATGCCTCCCTTCTGCCCTGCTTGCAAAATGGCAGAAACAGCCCCCTTTCAGTTCATTGACTTACCAAAACTCCTTTCTTAGATTGTTCACCTATAACGGTGAAAGTTCAATTACCAATAGGTTACTGTGTAGACTGCCGTGGGTGGCGACTAAAACACTGATTTGAGCCACACAGTCTCCAAGGAAAACCCGTGAAAGGGGAAAGAAGCCTAAGTCTTGGGATGGAACTCTTTGCTCGACGACTATGTCTCAGTCCCATGACAAAGGGTCGCAATTGAGGCTAGGGACTGACTCCAAACTCTATAAATTAGAACTGTGTGGGTCTAGAAAATTGCTTGAAATTTTTGAAAAAGTTTAGAGAGGGAGAAGGGAGAGAACTGTAGTTTCTAGAAAAGTGTCTGAAGAAGAAAAAGGCTAAGAACATGTTGCACGACTGAGCACTATCACTTTCATTCTTCTCTTCTTTATCCTCCCACTCTCATCATCACCTCCACCTTCACCACTTCATACCTAGAGCTTGCCATTCTTACTTGAGAAGAGACAAGCCTATGCTCACGTTCCGTGGCTCTTAGAACTTGCATTCTCTATTGAGAGAAATCATCTAGTTTTTTAACACTTCAGATTTGGTGCAACTCCTAAAGTGAGCCTAAGGTAGGTCTAATATTAGGGGCCAACACATCAACACTGAAAAAGTGACTTACACTTTTCGAGGGATGCTTTTCACTTTTTAGTGATGATGTGTCAGCCCCTGATGTCAGTCCTACCTTAGGCTAACCTCAGGTGGTCCTACCAAATCCTCAAACATTCTTTGATCTATTTCTCTTAAGACTTTGTGAGTATACCCCAATGTCTCTGAAGAAAAACTTTCAATTGATACTTCACTAAAACATTATGATGTCCAAATTTATATAAAACTAAAAGCTTTGATAAAACCTAAGATTAACACTAGGGTTTAAGTAATGGTGAATGTTTATTCGTTTCTACCGGAGAGTGCAACTGTGTTGAGAGATAAATGTTGTATCCAAGTGTGATTATATCCTATAGGTAGCTTGGCCACAACCCCTTGCACAATTATTAGAAGGTCTCGATTATCTTCAAGAAAAGTGGAAGCCACACCTTCTCTGTCTTTAGGACTGTCAATCAAGCTGGGCTAAGGTTTTCCCAAACTTAGTCTGAAATGTTTTATCCTATCCCACACTTGACCCGAACCTGAACTTGAACCAAGGTTGTCAGCTCGAACTCATCCTGTTTTAAAATAACGGGCTTCTGGCTGAGTTCGGGCTGCCTGAATTAAAATTATTTTATTAATTTTTAGGCTAATTTTAGGCCCATAATTGCCCCTAAATGCATACTATATGGGCTTTTTTAAATAGTCGATACTTAAAGTTATTGATGATAGTAAATTTGTTAAAAATAAATGGATCCAAAAAGAATAATAAATAAATAAATATAAACCTAAAATCAACATGTAAATAAAATTAATATTTGTTTACTAGTTTAGTCTAAGTCGGGTTGGGCCTTGGGTTGAACTTTAACCTGCAAAAACTCGGCCCAAATAAAACTTCAGGCTAAAAGTTGGACCAAACTTAGCCCAACCCAAAATTAGGTTAGCCCAGTCTGACTATTTTTCAAGCCAGACATGTCGGGCTTCGAGCTAAACCGACCCAATTGATAACCTTATTTGTCTAAGATGAATCAGTTGCAAACAAAACCATAGAAAACTAAGTTAAAATGTGCAACTTCATGTTGAGTTTGCGACTGAAAACTCGCGATTGTGATTATGAAACTGAACCAGGTGACATCACTGACTAAGGCTCATGAATAACTAAGTGTCACGATTATATAGATTGGTGACTAACTCATCGTCCGTGACATAATGGGTCACCTACAACTAAAGGATCCTCCTGCAACTGAAGTGCTCATTCTCAACCAGAGTTATCTCCTGCGACTTGAAGAATTTTGTAACTAAAGCAGACATAAACAACACTTTGTTTCCTATCTTCCAAGGGCCCTAAAAAAAATTGAAGATATATCTACTCCCAAAGGCCAATCTAGGACATACTATTTCAAATCTACGCGATTTAATGGAGAGAATTTCGAAAGATGAGAAGATAAGATGGAATATTTGCTAAGACATCAAGATATCCACTGTGTTGACTGATGGATCACCACCTATATCTTCCATGAATAAAGCTACATAAGTTGAGATTGATGCTACACATCGTGTAAGCAGTGATTTTATGGAAATTGATTATAAGTGTGATCATCACATTCTAGAGACTCTCTAACAACATTTTCATCCAATTATCCAAGAAGACTAAAACCGCAAACTATAGTCATCATATACAAAGGTGAGCAAGAAGTTCAATGTGTAGAACTATAACGAATACAAGATGGTGGATGACAAGTATGTACTAGAACAAGCAAAGGGGTTCTAGAAGATTGTTGATTCAATCATCTCTGCTAGGATGTCCCTTGATCTCGTCTTCCATACCATCCGAATTACCCCCCTCTTAGTAAGATTACAAGATGAAGTTCGTGCACAAAAGAGATGATATGCCACTTGACATTTTCATGCACCACTTGTGAGTGAAAGAGGCGGTGGCAAGGAACAAGGAAGAGAACTAAGCCTACTAAGAATACTTATGTTATGGAAGCAAGGATCAAGAGTTGATTTTCTCCCAAGAAAAGGCAATCGTGTATCACAATACATACGTTAGACAATCGGTTGCTTAATGTACGCTATATAATGCACCTGACTTGACATGGCCTTTGTTGCAGGGATGTTGAGTAAAGACAAAAGCAACCCAGGTAGTATGCATTGGAATGCATTGTATACAATTCAGTGATATATGAGAGGAACCATGAACTATAGAATATGTTACGACAAGTATCTCACTATTGTTGAGGGACACAATAATGCTACCTAGAACTTAGATTTGAACGATTCCAAATTAGTGACTATTTAGATTTAAATATTAGCAAGAGGTGCGATCTCTTGAAAATCCAAAATATAATCATGTTTGACCCATTCTTCCTTGGAGTTAGAGTTTGTTTCCCAATAATCAGCAAAAAAAGAAACATAGTGGTTGATAAATGTATTAATAGATTTACTAGTATGAGATAAGTTAATACTAGTAATAACCATTTACTATGACAATCAAGCTATCAAATTTAAAGCAGATAATGTGAATTACAATAAAAAATCTATAACCATATGCCTGAAACACAATCATGTGAAAGGTCTGACCATTGATGGCATCATGACCATACAATATGTGAAGTCCAAATAGAACTTGGTAGACCATCTATCAAAAGGCCTTAATCAAGAATTAACCTCTTACACATTGAGGGGAATGGAATTTATAAGACTGTAAGGTACATTGACAAGATACCCAACTTGACTAGTCAAGGTTCAATAGGAAACTAACCTGACTGTTAAGCAGGTTCAATGAGTAAACACATTAAAATATCACCCACTCAAAAGCATAATTCCATTTAATGAATTATGTCCCTTCCTATAGTAGTCCTACAAATGTGATTCTTATAGATGTGTGTTCTTTTCACATAAGGTATTTCCTGTAGAACATGTGCTTGTTATCTATGAGGGTTCCCTCATAGACGATGAAGGATGAGAACACGGTTCTTTTAATGAGTTTTATAGATCCAATTTAGGATGAAACATATATAAGTTCTTGATAAAAACCCACTTATCTAAGCGTGGAAGATGATCACTTCTTATGAGATCCAAGTTGTCTGTAGAGCATTTCAATAAACCAAGATATACAAAATACCATTAAATGCTAATATAATTTTGAGAATGAATAAAACTTGTTGGGGGGACTATGTTTGTGACAAATTTTGGTTGTTAGAAAATCCAGTTCAAGGATTTATCTATTAACATAAAAATTCAGATGAGTTAAAGCATGCTTACACAACATAAAGAGTTCAAGGTTGACACCACCTTTACAAGTGTATAGGGACCAAACATAAAACCCATTATACAATCACTAAAATGATTTCAAAATAAGTGGGGGATTGTTGAAAAATTCAAATATTTAAATGGATGGGACTACCTAGTTTCCTGAAACAAAAAATAAAGCAACCACATTCCCATGTTTCCATTTCGATGAAATCCTCAGAGGCACAACACTACGATTGACTCATCCCTTCTGTCATTCCTATGAACGGTAGAGTCATTCCCATTTGAGCTCATTGATCTACCCAAACTCCTCTCTTAGATTGTTTACCCAAAATGGATAAACTTCAGTCACCAATAGGCTACTACGTAGACTACCATGGGTGGTGACTGAACCGCTAACCTATGTCCCACGGTCTCCAAGGTAAACCTATAAAGGGGGAAAAGAGCTTAATTCTTGTGACTGAACTCTATTTCCTGATGGTTGTGTCTTAGTCCTACGATTGAGGCTAGTGACTGACTCTAGACTTGATAAATAAGAGCTGTGTGGGTTTAGAAAATTGCTTGAAAATTTGGAAAAAAAAGTTTAGAGAGGGAGAAGAAGAGGGAGAGCTGTAGTTTCTAGGGAAAAGTCTCTAAAGAAGAAGGCTAAGAACGTGTTGCATGACCGAGCACCATCACCTGTCTTAGTCTTCTCTTCTTCATCTTCTCACTCTCATCACCTCTACCTTCACTTTCACCACCTACAACCTAGAGCTTGACACTCTTACTTGAGAAGAGGTAAGTCTGAGCTCATAGTCCATGACTCTTAGAACTTGCATTCTCTATTGAGAGAAATCATTTAGTTCTTAGAGCTATTCCTCTTGAGACTTTGTGATAATACTCTAACGTATCTCGAGAAGAACTTTCAATTTATGTTTTGCTAAAACATTATGCTACCCAAATTTCTATAGAACTAAAAGCTTTGACAGGACTTATAATTGACACTGGAGTTAAGTAACAACGAAGGTTCATTCATATCTACCGAAGAGTGTGGCTCCATTGAGAGACAAAGGTTCTACTCGAGTGAGATTGTATCTTGGAGGTAACTTAGCCGTAATCCCTTACACAATCACTAAGAAGCCTTGACTATTTGTAAAAAAAAAAGTAGAAATCACACTTTCTCTATTTCAAATGAATCGGTTGCAAATAGAACTAAATAAATCAAAGTGAAACCTGCTTCTGTGCACGACAATCATGACTAGCATGTTGAGCTCGCTACTGAAAACTCAAAACTATGATTCCACAACTAAACTAGGTGCTATTACTAATTGATGCTCGCGACTGTTCAAATCGGCAACTGGCTCATCGTCTACTACTAGAGTCACATGCAATTGAAGTACTCATTCACGACCAAAATTGTCTCCCATGACTGAAAGAGTTTTGCCACTGAGGTAGACCCAAACAACACTTTGTTTCCTATCTTGTAGAGGTCCCTAAAACCAATATTGAGCATCTTGAATGACTAACCCCACATGGGCTTACTTGAGGATGGATCCTAATCAACAACTAGGAGTACTGTTGATTGAGTAATACCATCTGTGCCTCGAAATGTAAGGGATTGCGGGTGTGTGGGTTAAGCTCTGTGTTGAGATCATCGGGGTTGTAGGGGTTGATGCACTTCTGCCACTTCACTCCTGATCAAATTATTTTGGAGGTATTTAAAAGATTTACTTCTAAAGTACTTGTATGTAAGCATTAAAGACCTTTTTTTCAAAAAAATGTTGTTTGAGAGAACGAGAAAACAGCCACTATAAAGCAATTCATTCATGTTTTCTTTTGAATATAGTGGAATTAATACAAGTGCAACATAGACAATTTTACCAAACCATATAAATTATAAATCACCATGCCGTGTGATTGCATCTGTTTTTTTATGCCTTTTCTTTATAGGCCTAAGACAATACTTCGGCACTTTCCGGTCGTTTGCCAAACCTTAGGATTCTCCCCTCAATAGCTATAGCGTGGATGACGAAGCTGATGATGAAAACTGAACATGATAATAATACTTGTGACAAGGATGTATGAAGGATCCTCAACCTATCAGAATGATCAACTCTATCTACCTATGAGTCAAATTCCTTGGTTCTAGTGGTTCGATATCCTCTGTCATGCCCCCTTTGTGGGACACCCCATGAGGCGAGACAAAGGGGGTAGGGCATCCCAAAAAGTGAATGGGCCCCACCCCCTTGTGTCTTGCCTCGTGGGGCATCGCAGAGGATATCAACCCGGTTCTAACGGTGTGAAATCATCTGCGACACTCCCCCTGATGGGACACTGGGGGGGATAAAATATCTCCAAAAAGTGAATTGAGTGCCCCCCCCCCCCCGCCCCCCC
>JAOXJP010101261.1:0-14388 GCA_025762735.1 Platanus orientalis | reverse complement strand
TATCATATATATAACATATATTTATTTTAGATTTTTTTTTTTTTTTTGAATTTTCAAAAAAAAATGTCTATTTTTTACAAAAAGTGTCTTTAATCCATCAAATGCCACTTAAATTTTGTTTTATTTGCAATAAATTGGTAGATCTAACATCTAAATGTGTTGATCTATCATTTTATTGTAAAAAGAATGAATCAAAACAGAGTTTTGAGGAAAAAATCATATTTTTTTATCTTTCGTAAAAAACTCCCAAAATCTCTTCGTTCAATCCACTCAAATTTGTCAAAAAACAAGTTTTGATCTTTAAAACTTGTTTAAAATGGCACACGAGGGTGTTAAGATGAAAATTTAAAAAACAAATTAAAGAAAATCGGTGTTATAAGGCGAAAATTAAAGCAATATGAAGATAAGGTTTGGATGGTTCGTCTAACGCCCATTTATTTCGGGATCGTCCGATACTGAGTCGAATTGGCCGATTCGACTCAGTATTAAACAATCTAGGAATGAATTAAATGATCCAGGGGCTTGAATCGGCCGATTCTATCAAATATCAACCGATGCAACGATCCTCCTTAGGATCGGCCAATCCATCACCCGATACATGTTAATGGCAATCCACAGGCAAAACCAGGATCGGACCCAATTGGGCCAATCCCGATTCGATCCAGCCATTCTTACTCGGATCAGCCAATCTTTAGAACCATGGCTACAAGTGTTTGAGGAGTTCCCTAAAAGAGCTAAATGGGATAGGGCTCCCAGTTTAACTTTTGTTATTTTTTATACCAAAGAATAAAAATTAGAGAAGATCCAACTTCAGACCAATAAGATTTGAATCCAGGCTATACAAGGTGGTTGTTGTTGACAATGAATTAACCAACTCTCCCAAAACCTTAAGGTGTTTAGAGATGCACAAATTAATATACTTCAACACCCCCCCTTTGGAGGAACATTGTTCTCTCCTGGGAACACACTTGGGGAGCTAGGCACGAGTCCACACAATGCATACACATGCCCACAACACTACATCTGGGAAAATACTTCCACCAAGATTCAAACTCATGGCCAAAACCAGCTCTGATACCATGTTGACAGTGAATTAACCAACTCGCCCAAAACCTTAGGGTTTGAGGAGAGACGGTTAATTGTTTTATTTAAAATGGTATCAGAGCAAGGGTTTTAGGTCGTGAGTTCGAATCTCCCCATGGAAGTAATACTCCTTAGGGGGAGTATTGAAATATATTAAGTATATTAACTCTAACCTCTTCTACAACCTTAGGGTTTTAGGTGAGACGGTTAATTACTTTATTTAAGGTGCTATCAAAGCAGGTTTTAAGTCATAGGTTCAAATCTCCCTGTACATTCTATGGACTCACACCTAGCTCGCGTTCATTGTCTAGGAGTATTCCTCCTGAGTGTTGTAGTATACTAAGTCTAACCTCCCCCACAACCTTAGGGTTTTAGGAGAGATGGTTAATTGTTTTATTTAAGATGGTATCAAAGGTACTATCCAGTAGAATAAAGATTCAAGGAACTTTTATTTGCAGGGTGGAAGGTTATAATTCCAAGCGATAAGCCTTAGTAGGTGGTAGCTATCATTCACTCAGAGTGGCAGAAAGAGATACCACTCTGCAACAAAAATGGCAGGGAGAGTACTCTCCTCACAAAACGGCATCTGGTTCTTCTCTCCCTTATCTCCTATTAATTTCCAAAGCAATCATCCCAAAAACCTACTCCATTTTTGTCCACTATTTGCAGAAGCCATCCCTTACGGTGAAGAAGTCAAATCCTATATTTTGCATGCACTGACCCGAGAGAGAGAGAGAGAGAGAGAGAGAGAGAGAGAGAGAGAGAGGGAGGGAGGGAGGGAGAAATTTGGTGTAAAAGGAACCAGTTAGAATAGAAAGTGCCGTGTTACCGTGCAAGTGGACCCTACCTGGTTGGTGCCTCTGGTGGTTTTTCCACATTCACCCAACGGCCCATGAAAGCAAAAAATTGGCAAACCAAACACTGGGTAAGTATTTTTTTGCTGGCGCACAGATGAAAGTGCATCCAAACACTTCCTACGAGGAATAGAGAAGAAGACAAAATAGAAACAAAAGCAATAAACGCTCACTGGAATGGCCCAAAACAACCACAACACTGCCACAGCTTCTGGTTCTCACAAACCATATTTATACACAGGTTACACAGACCTAACAACAAAAAACAGGTATTCCTAGGGGTGTTAAATTTCATATAAAACTTGGAGTAGATTATCCATTAAAAAAATAATGTTGTGTAGATCGCACACCAGTCCACCGAATCATGTAAGTTCAGTTACTTTGACTCTAAAAATTTTGTTCAGACCAAAATCTCATAACTTGAATTAACAAAGCCCTTTTACATCATATCCTTCTGATTTTCAAGTAATTGAAGTTTTTTTTCTGAAACAATCAGATGAGAAGTAGACCATCTAGATCTTCTCTAAAAACCTGATTATCATGACAAAATTCAAAAAATTAAACACTTTTACCTGGTATTTATTTCATGCTGCTTTCTGGGGCTTCCAGACTTCTGGTCTGATCTCTGAATGCAATGCCTTTTATAATCTTTCTGGACCTGCTACTGGCTCTGATACCAAGTTATAATATCAGATTGGGTTTCTACTTTCTAGTGAAGAAAAGAGAAGGGAGAAGAAGGATAGATATAAGAGGGAGAAGGAGACATGAATACTGTCCCATGTCCCCACTTACACTCAATAAATAATGATGTCAAAAAACTTTTAGGATAGACAATAATTTAGAAATATATAAATATCAATGCACATAAATGGATTGTTGACAATATTACCTTCACAACAATATCATTGTGGCCAGTTCATAGTTATGTTGCCATCAGCTAAATAATCGGTAGCACAGCTTGTTATACACATGGGATTGGTTACTCATTTGTTACATCAATCTCGTGGCCATGTGGAATTTCATGATTACATGGTATCTTTTGTCCAGCTTGCATCAATTTGTAGGTCAAGCAAAATACATCTTATCATAAAGAGTCATTGTACCTTCTAAATGCATTTTTGATCTTAGCATTCTTTTTATGTTATAATAAATACCTCATGTTCTTTAATGTTCGCAGAACATTTTTGTCAACCATATTAGACCTGTGGAGCTGATGTTATCTTTTATGTGTATATTGTCTGGGTGTATTTGAAGGCCATGGGAATATGCTCATTGATGCGGTAGTTATTAAATAATAACTTTTCTGCTACTGTTGATTGTATCTTGAGATTTCCATCTTGATTCAGGTTTTGTATTCATAGATTCATTTGAAATTTGCAATTTTTGCCAACTTGTGCATCTTCCTGCCCATTGATGATACAACTCATTCTCAGATTGATGAAATACTAGTATTAAAGCTAGTAGCCAACAAAATTATTTGTTCTTTGTTTTTTTTTTTATTGTTCTTCTTTTTATATTTCTTATTTATTTTAATGCTGATATCATTTTTATTATCATTATTTATCACTAAACAGGCCAAGTTTTTGTATGGAAACAAGTTCACTCCAGAAGAACTTCAGAATATCAAGCTTATGATTCAGAGCAACATGTACAAATATCTCAGCATTTTGCTTGAGGGACGAGAGCGCTTTGAGGAGGAGGCCTTATCTAAAATGAAAGTAGTAGGTTCACATGATCAACAACCTCCACCAGGTGACATTTACAAGTGGATCTGATCTTGTTTTTTCTCTATCTATTCTCTTTGGGACTCCATCTCTCATGTTCAAATGGTTTGAAACACTGGTTTTAATTAATTTGTTCATCCAATAGTTACCTAAATTGCTTGGTAACTTGTCAAAATTAATTAGTAGGTTCACATGATCAACACCTTCCAGCAGGTTACATTTACAGGTGGAACTGGACTCATTTTTTTTTCTCTGTCTATTCTCTTTGGGTTCCTTCTCTCATGTTGAAATGGTTTGAGACTCTAGTTTTTCATAAACTTGTTCACCCTGTAGTTACCTAAATCGCTAGGTAACTTATCAAATTGCTAACTGGTTGTAATGAACCAGTTGACTAGTTGGTTCTCCTGAAGATAAATAATTGGATCCAATTATGAGGAAGCTATATGATCAGTCCCATCAATACTATCTGATGCAGTGGCAGTGACATGGTTGGATACCAAGTATCCAAGTTGGAAGCCTAAGCAAGGACTTCAAGAAGTGCTGGTCAGCTATAGTAGTTTTTTTTTTTTTTTTTTTGGTAGAAAAGATTAATATTTCATTGCTCATTAAAGTAATATTCTGCTAACATCTTCCATTGCCACTTTATTTAGCCAAGTGGGTGAGGTCGATGGTGTCCAATTGAAGCTAGTTAGGCCCTCAATCTCATTCTTAGCAATTGTGTGGGCAACTTTATTCCCTAGTCTACCAACATGCTTAAAAGATAAAGGTAAAAAACTTGAATATAGTCTTTTGCAATCAGAAATGCAAACTTTTATTTTCCTAGGGCATTCCTCCAAGGCACCTTCTAAAGATTTGATTACTTCCATGGAGTCTCCTTCTATGATCAGCTTTGAAATTCCAAGAGCTTGGGTAGTTCTTAAGGCTAGGAGTGCAGCTTCACTCTCAATCATAAGTGGGGAGCATAGGCTCCTTGATCCTGCTCTAGCTACTATCACTTCTCCTTGTGCGTTCCGTATTACTACACCCATAGTGCTTTTTTGTTTGCTTTCACTAGTCGCTCCAACAAAGTTCACCTTTAAGATATCGTCCTTAGGAGGTTCCCATTTATTCCTGTTGATCTTTCCATCATTCTAGATTTGGTGTAGAGCCTCCAGTTCCCTTACCAATCTGCATGAATTCATTAGAATAATTTGCATATTAAATTGCATATTATCTAGATGATTTCATTCCTTTGCTTCCAAATAAACTAACATGTTATAACAATTCTTGCACAAAGCCATATCCTCTATTTATTATTGGTGTTAGGGAATTCCAACCAAATTTTATCCATTCCTTGAAATTACTAGTCCTATTGTATGATATTTTTATTGCTAATGGTGATATAAACCATAATCGTTCGATTATGGGCATTCTACTAGGCCATGTAGGGTTCTTTCATTATGTTCTTTGCAAATTAGACACTTAGGGTCTATATCTATTTTCCTTTTGATAAGGTTCATTTTCATTGGTATGGCTTCATTACACACTTTCCATATAAAATGTTTATTTTTTGAGGTACTTTTAGGTTCTATAACTTATTCCATGGGAAGTTTGTTGGTGTGGTCATTCTATACCTATTGTTATTTGTTGGTTCAGTTTCTGGCCTTATGAGTCTAATATTGTGTTTATTTGTCCCTATTGTATTGGTCATGGTGTTGTTGGTATTCTTAATAGTGTTATTATTGTTGCTTCCATAATCATTATCATCATTATTTTCCATTTCTTTATTAATTGAGTCATTTCCTTCATTATTTGTTCATATACATTAATTTGTTATTTCTACATGATATCCAGTTTTGACAGTGTAATTGTGAGCACCTTAGGGCCCATCAAACGGCTAGTCCACCTAAAAACTATAGCTGTTAGGGGAAGGTAATGTTTAATGTTTTAAGATCATTTTTTGCGGGTCTGGTGGTCAGTCAAATCAAAGTGAGCCTGAGGGTAACACGTGCAGGTTCCCACCCATACGCGTTGGATTGTGGGACCTATACCCCAACAATCCCCCGCTCCCCGCAACCACATGGGGTACTTGAACCCACGACTTGGCGCTCTAATACCAATTGCGAGCACCTTAGCACCCATCAAACGGCCAGTCCACCTAAAAGCTATAGCTGTTAGGGGAAGGTAACATTTAATGTTTTAAGATCGTTTTCTGTGTGTCCGATGGTCAGTCTGGTTAAAGCGAGCCTGAGGGTAACACGTGTAGGTTCCCACCCACACGCGTTGGATTGCTAGACCCATACCCCAGTAGTAATTACCTTTTTTTATTGGATTTGGCATTGTGTTTTGACTTAATTAAAAGTTAATAGTACTCTGGATATTAAAACCCTTCTATTAAGTGATTTTTTTTTATAGATTTAACAGTCTTTTTTTTCTATTTAAACATACTTTAGACAGCATTTTAAAAATGTTGTCTAAAGTTTTTTTTTTTTAGACATATGTTAGATAGAAAATGCTGTCTTTAGAAAGCTATAAAAGGCCTTTTTTGTTGTAATGAAAATAGCGACACAAGAGGGGTTATGCATGCCCACAGTTACCTTCGAGGACACTGATCGATATTCTGATGATCCTTGCCATAACAGATCATTATTCATCACATGTACTATTGATAATCAACCCGTGTCTAGGGTAATGATTAATGGTGGTTCGGCGATAAACATTCTTTTGGCCAAAACACTAGCCTATTCTAGGGGTTGATAGGGGTTGATTTATCTTAGCTTAAGCCCAATACCCTTGTTATTTAAGGCTTCAATTAGAACAAACAATGTCCTTTTGGCTCTGTTAGGTTGCAGACCAAATTTGGCCACATATAAGATTGGACACGTTTTTATATCATTGATGTAGATATCGCTTATAACGCCCTAATCGGGCAGCCATGGATGCATAAATTTTAGGTTATCCCTTCTACATACCATCAATGCATTAAATACACATGACAAGACACTCAAGGCATTATAGTAGCAGACAACAACCCATTTCAAGCGGTGGATGCTTACTTCACTGATGCTACGTATTGTAAAAAAACTGATTCTTGCAAAGTATTACACAATACTTCAGGGAATGACAATGACAATGGTGTAAAGCCGCAAAATCTTAAAGTACAGCATGATGTTAAGGCAACCAAGGATGAACCCACCATGCTACCAAATATTGTGGTGTGAAATTTTATCCTCCCACTAGCATAATTGTCAGCAATACGGGTTGATGCTTATCAATCACCCTCAATTTTTCTCCTTGATTAGTCAAAAGATGATTCAGGTCCCATATCAGAGAGAGAGTTCAAAGATCTGGACAACTTGTTACCACACATAAAACTGGCTTCCTAATTTCTCCAGAGTTGCGGTTTTAACCGACAAGGGAAATGAAAGATTTCTTATAAGGGCAAAGAGGTTCTAACTCAGCAGTTCGAATGCCTAGTCCTTCATTCCAAGAATAAAGATGATATAAGAGGGTTAGGCATGTAACCCACCAAATTGAAATTTTCCTCCCATATGATAATTGCATACGTGATTGACTTACTGGAAGATGCCCCCTTTGAATATCTATTCGCAAAGGCACAATCACGGTCCTCTAAAGACTTTATTATAGGGCTAGTCATACCCACACCTCTGGAACTTGAAGACGGAGGCCAAGCAACGGTTGACGATTTGATTGAAGTTAATCTAGGAACAAAAGAAGACCCTAGGCCTACTTTCATCAATGCACGTCTTTCCTTAGAAGAACATACATAATACCTCCAATTTCTTCAAAAGAACTGGGATGTGCTTGCCTGAAATTACTCTAAGATGTCAACATTAGATCCCAATGTCACAGTTCACTGTCTCGCTATAGATCATTCTCAGCAGCCCATCAAACAACACCCACGTAAGGCCAAACATGACATTATCGATAAAAGAGAAGGAGAAGTGGGTGAATTGCTTAAAGCCAGATTTATCTATGAGGTCCAATATCTGAAATAGTTCACCAATATTGTGTTTATACAAAAAAAAGAATGGTCAGATCGGGTATGTATCGACTACAGGGACCTTAATAGTGCATATCCAAAAGATGATTTCTCGTTACCCCTTACCGAGTTGTTGGTAGATGCCACCATAGGATACAAAGCCCTCTTTTTTATGGATGGGTATTTGAGATACAACTAGATCTAAATGGCTTTTGAAGATGAAGAGGTTACAACATTCCGTATGTCAATTGGAATATTTTGCTACAAGGTCATGCCTTTTGGATTAAAGAACGCCGGTGTCACTTATAAAAGGGCTATGACCTACATATTTGAGGACCTCCTACATGATGAGGTTGAATGCTATGTCAATGACTTGGTCGTTAAGACAAAACTTAGACATCAACATATTGCTGATCTAGATTGGGTTTTTCAAAGGCTTTGTCGATACAATTTAAAAATGAATCCGCTCAAATGTGCTTTTGGTGTCTCCTCCAGACGATTCTTTGGATTTGTCGTTTGACATAGGGGCATTGAAATAGATCCCAAGAAGATTACCGCCATAGTTGAAATGTTGACACCATGGAATATCACTGAGCTCAAAAGGTTGCAGGGCAGACTTGCATACATTCAACAATTCATCTTAAATCTTTCTGGATGTTGCCAACCCTTATCAAGACTGATGAAGAAGGGAGTTCCTTTCATATGGGATTAAGCTTGTCAAAATACTTTTGACAGTATAAAACAATATATCTACTGAACCCACCAATACTCATGAGCCTGGCTTCGGGTAAACCATTACTATTATATGTGGCAACTATGGAATCATCCCTATGGGCCTTACTTGCCCAACACAACGAAGAAGGCAAGAAGCATGCCTTGTATTATCTTAACAGGACAATGGTCGGAGCTAAACTAAATTACTTACCTATTGAAAGGATCTGTTTAGCTCTAATCTTCACATTATAGAAGCTGAGGCATTATCTGCTTACCACAACAGTACATCTTATATCAAGAGCTAACCCATTGAAATATATCATGAGTCGGCCTACTGTTCAAGGGCGTATCGCCAAATAGACTGCCCTTCTCTTTGAGTTTGACATCTGTCAGCACCCAAATTTTGACTCAGACTAAGTAATGGAGTCAAATGGGTTCATTACAGCAAGAGACAAAGTCAAATCCTAGACTCCCCTGAACCCCAGATAGTTAGGCATTTTCAAAGGATACTTTGGTCACAAATGCAATGTCAATGTCTAAACTCCACCCAAGGATCAATCAAATTAAATCCTAATTTTTCCAGAAAACACCCTAAGACTGCGAGGGTCTAAGCTTCAAACTATCATCTCTATTTCACTTTGAATTTGCCAACCTTCATAACCTTTCCCACATTGAAGCATCGAAAGGCTGGCAAATTACTATTTTTCCCTTATACCTCTAAAAAACACAAATTCAGTAAATGGGACTCATTTTCTCCAAGACTCCTCAACCTTCATAAATCCGCCCAAAGTAAGCCCTTTTGAATTTGCCAACCTTCATAAGTCTTCTCACATTGAAGGATCAAAAGGCTAGTAAATTACCATTTTACCCTTACACCCTTAGAAATCCCAATTGAGCCCTATTAGACTCATTTGATCTAAAATCCTTTATAGTAAAGCCATCTTGAATTTGCCAACCTTTGTAATCCTTCTCAAATTGAAATATCAAAAGGCTAACAAATTACCATTTTACCCTTATACCCTCATAAATCCAATTGAGGTCTACTTGAACTCATTTTCTCTAGAACTCCTCAAAAGTCCTTCTACAATGAAGCCATCTTAAATTTTTCAACTTTTACAAGTCTTTTCACATTGAAATCCCAAAGGGCTAGCAAATTACCATTTTATGCTTACACCTCTAAAAAAACTCTACTTCAGGCTATTTAACCCATTTTCTCCAGGATTCTCCGGCCTTCATAAATCTTCCCACTTTGAAGCATAAAAGGCTAGATAAATTACCATTTTACCCTCATACCCCCAAAATACATTATTTATCTAAAAAATTAGATCCATTGGTAAATACCTGAAAGCCCGTCATAGATTAGAAACTCAGTTAGTTAGTGGCTCCATGCAAACAAGTCTAAGATCTCCCTAAGAAAAATCACAAGAGGCCCAATGCCCCCCAATCATCACATTCTTCCACAAATTACAGCCAAATCACTTTTATCAGCCATGAACACTCGGTGAACTTTTGAGAACTCTCTAAGAATCCAAATCGCTCAAGGTCAGGCCTATATTCTTAGATTTCTTGAGATATTCGTTAAACACCTTGATAGACAAGTCCATCCACAAACTCAGCACAGCTCAATGACCTAGTTCTTCACAAGTCCAGGGTGTATTTTTTGGTCAAATCACCTTTCTTCGAGAATCCCTCAGAAATTCACCGAGAATCAGATTATCTACCTGGCAGGCCCTGTGGACTCATAGTTCTAAAGTCTAGACAACCATGATCTCCAATGTGTTCACTTCTATTCTAGGAAAAACCTATCACAAGTCCATAGGAAGTTTGGTCTAGGACAATTTAGGGTTTCAAATATAACTTTTAACTCAGGTTTCGGATTCACGAATAGTCAAAGCCTATGTCTCACAAACTCTAAAGGCTATCTTTCATATTAAAATTTTAAAAAATAATTTTACCATTTTACCCCTCTTTCATAGATACGAGTCATTCTAGGGTCATTCAGAGTCATTTTTGACCCACTTACCCTACTCCAAATCCAATTCTGGCAGTTGCGTTACAACTAGAATATCTGAGAGATGCAAAAAAAACTTATAAACCTTGAAACATTCGGAGTCATAAAACCCAAAAAGTAAACCCAAATAGTAAAGGGGAAAAATCTGAAAAAAGCTATCATTGCTCTTTTAAAAAAATGTTAGTTTTTTCCAAAATGCCCCTTAGATAAATCTTAAATCCTCTACCCCTCATTTAGAATATTCCAAATGAAGGGTAGAGACCTAAGGCCCACCACCCTAGCCCATGCTCGCTCACCCACCTCCTCACCTTCTTCACTCATTCCCACACCCCTCTCCACCACCCATTTCACACCCCTCCCCACCACTCCTTTCACCTCCTCATCACCACCACACACCTAACATGGGCCCCACCACCTTATCTACCACCTCATCTCTTCCCTCACTCTCTCACCTCCTTATAAGGACCACACACCTATCCTCCTCCACCTCACTCCCTTCTAGAACCCTACTACCTCACCCCCTTCCCCTCCACTCATTCCCTCCTCCCACCTCATGTCACCCTCTCCACCTCACCCCCCTTCATCCCACTTATAAACCCCCTTAATTTTGTGCTAAAAGGGAGGTGGAAGAATTCTAAATAAAAAAAATTCAAGAAAGAGAGAGAGAGAAGAAAACAGAGAAGAGAAAGAAAGAGAGAAAGAAAGGAAGCAAGGAAGAAAAGCTTCCTATTCAGGTTGGTCCCCTCCCCTCTCTTCATTTTCTTGTCCACTCAGGCCCCTCAAGCTGTAAACAACCCATTTTAGAACCCATTTGAATGGTCCCATGGTGGGATATAGGGGAGACAAACCTATCTCCCCTTTTTAGTTCTATTTTTTTAACTACCCATGGTACAAGGACCATAAGTTCCTCCATACTTGGAATTTGAAGATCAAATTTGAACTGGGAGTCATTGAAATATTGACTTATCAGCCTAAAAAATTTAAGCCCCAGACGACATCATTTGGCTCCTGAAGTGGATCCCACTTGCTCAAAATGCAAACATGTTCTGCACAACACCACCTGAGCAGTGGTTAATTCCGGAAGTTTAACTCTTAACCTATATATGATCTTTATGAAATTATTTCTGTATTTGATAGATAATTTAGACATCTTCACTAAGTTTTACACTTCATTTTATTGTAGTCTAAGTATTTTACCATAATTTTTATTTAGTTATTTTTCTATTGCCTCCATTCTATTTTTAGTCTAGTCATTCATGTTGTTTGCTAAATAAGTTCCCGTATATATAATGTTTTGATCTCAAATTTGTACAGTAACTTCATGACTCCCTATTCTTGTTCTCCACCAAATTTGGGCCTAACCCCACGTATAATTTCTGGAATAGGCCCTATAAGTTGCTATTTTTGTCAAATTCTGTGCTAAGTTGTACACAACCCACACATTGGAAAATTCAAAATGGGGTCCACCCTTGTCCAATGGGGCTGGGATTTTCTAGAGAGCCTTTTAGGATAACAACCCAACTCTTTAAAAATTTATAGGTCCAAGGGACCTCCCTTGATGGCCCAAAATCTCAAAAAATAGGTTGTTGGTTTCTGACTCAGAATTAGTATGCCTGAACTTTCACTACTTTGAAAGATCAGACTTACCTAAAGATTAGGCGTATAGTTTTAGATCAGGCATACCAAACTAAGTGGCCCCATTCTGATATCCCCACGTGTCCAATAATACATGAGAGTTGGTGTACCCTTAAAAATCTCCTAGAAAATATCTCAAGCCTCTGGTTTTACTAAGACATCAGAGTGGGGCCCATTTAGGTCAGTATGCCTGAACTTTCACTTCTGTGAAAGATCAGGGATATACAATGTTCAAGCATACAACCTGAGATTAGGCGTACCATCCTGAACACTTTTACCATTTTGTTGGACATCGTGGAAAGGGATCCGTGACCCACTTCGGGGTGTGTTCGAAGTTGCCACCAACTCAGGGTTTTTTATAGGCAGGGTTGGGTGCCTGCCTCCTTTTCAGGGAAAAGGGGGGATACAGGCTTTTTGGGGCTCGGGCTAGGCACTTGGGCCTAGGGTTAACTCTCTAACTGATCTGGTTTTTAGGGATCTGGGTAAGCTATTTGGTTGCAATTGGGGAAGGTGTTAGGCACCCCAATTATCCACCTTTTTAGGGTGGCTCCTCTAACATAGCAATTTTCAAGTGTCGCTAAGCGATAATGTGTGTTTGTGTTTATTTTGTTTTATTGATCTGGACCACCCGTGTGGTGTGATTACTGCAATCGCACCTGAGACAGTCTCTGGCTGCCTACATACTTGATCTTGTATGGTTCTGTGTTCCTATAGTTTTGTCGGGATTAGACTGCATGTAGTTCTAATGTTTGTAAGTCTCGGTAGTCAAATATGTTTGACTATGAGATTAGTTTAGGGTTGGTTCATTTAGGGTTTGTATATACTTACAGAGTACTCCCTACTGCTGAAATGTGTTAGTGAAAGGGGGTCAACACTATGTTATACAAATTTGAGTGTTTTATAGACCTAGTTGGGCTAGGGTCAAGTCTCAGGGTCTTTGGGTCGTGAACCAGTATGATATGTCCCTAAGATAAGCTAGAGAGGCTAGAAAAAGTTGGGAATGATTGAAAAGCATTGGTTGAGTCAGGCTACTCAGCTGGATCGCACTGACGTTGCAGCCACGATACCAACGTTGTCTCCTAGGTAAAATTAAGGTGTTTGGATGTCTAGATGTCTAATTCTAGACTTGGTCTATGTATAGAGCTATGCTAGGGTTTTTGGGAGGTTTTTAGTCAGTACGCCTGATCGCTGGGTAGTACGCTTAAACTCCGTATATGCCTGATCTTTAACTGAACTAAAATTCAGGTGTATTGTGGACAGTCTGCACTCAAATGGGCATATCTCCCTCCTTACAACTCAGAATTGAGCATGGTCGGTCTCTTTGTAAAGATAAGAGAGAGATATTTCCAACAAGGTATAATGAGAACAATTTTATAGTATTTCTGAAATAGGTATATGCCTGAATTTAAGTACGCCTGAAATCTAACTTAGTTAGAATTCAGGCGTATGCTAGATAGTCTGGTTTGTTTAGGATTTTGAGCAATTTTCTAGGGTCTTTTGACTATGAGCCTTTTGGGGGAGGTGAGTGACATTCCTAGGAGGGTTCACAAAAATATCTAGCCCCTGGTGAAGGGGTGGGACCCACTTTTGGAATTTTCCAAAATGAAAAACATTGTACACTGTGCACAGATTTCTTAGCAAAGTCTGGGTTGTGGGACCCATATCTCAAAATCCAAAGATCAGGTGGGTCCCAAATTTTACAGGAAAGTCAAGGGATGAGTTATGAGTTTCTATATAAAACTTTAGGCCAATATTAATTTTGTACAGAGAGTTATAGCTCACACAAGATAGACAAGTACCATAGTTCAGAATTTGGACAGCATGCTATACACTGAATTATAAAATGCAACAAAAATAACTAAAATTGATAAATGGATCTAAAAAATTAATTACATAATTAATACAGTTATATAAACAGGGGATTAATAATTTCAAACGAAATCCATTTTTAGATGGGGTAAAAAAATCAGGCATGGGGGTTGGTCCTGTAAAATAGTGCTTGAGCACACTGTTTTGAGGGGTGAAGTGGGGTCCATTCCAAGGATTAAACCCCATTTTCTGAGGTTTAAATTGTGCATGATGATAGGTCTAGGGGTTAGAGACATTTTATGTAAGTCACTAACCCCACTAACATATAAAAATAAAATGAAAAAGTTATTTTAACAGGTATCCTATAGAAAAATAGTAAAAAGGGGGAGACAAGTTATCTCCCCCATGTCTCACTCCGTTGTTTGGAAGAGGTGGGCTCATTACAACATGGAAATAGGGTATTTAAAACTCTAACAGAGGGGGAGAGAGAGGGCCTACTTGATGGAGGGTTGATCCTTCCTCTTCTTTCTTTCTCTTTTTCTTTCTTCTTCTTTCTCTTTCTCTTTCTTTCCTTTC
>JAOXJP010101240.1:0-14389 GCA_025762735.1 Platanus orientalis | reverse complement strand
CATCATCTAAACAGTGAGATTTTTTGCAAATCCAAAAGCTTCTAAAACAAATGCAAACTTTTAAAGAATTCATGAAATTTCCAGTAAAGAACATTAAAAAAGAGAGAGAAATCGAAAGCCTTGTTTAAAGTCAATGGAAATCAGTTGCAGTTGAAAGGGCGATAAAGATCTTATCCCATTCGCCACTGGATTCTTCCATAGCGCGTTCTCTTGTGTCGAGAGAAGGGGGAAATGTCATGATGATCCACCTTGGGTCATTGTCGAGTTTAAGTTTCAAATGTTTTGAGTTTGGAAGGTTGAGGGAAGTATTTTAAGAAGTTCTCTCTCAGTCTATGATTGTTCAAACAATGAAACAACGAAAATAGGCTCGTAGGCCTTCCAAAGCTTGTAACCACTCCCATCGCCTAGATGTGCTCCCCATGTCTGAATTTAATCAATTAAATTTAGGCGTAGAAATGAAATTCAGGCGTCAAGTCCATTCTTGCTAAACTTTGCCTTTATCTGAGAAATCATATCTTTGACATTCTCTTCATGATTGTTGTCAAGACATGGATCTCAAACTCATATTTGTGAAGTCTTACCCTTAGGCCTCCATAAGTTTTTCTATGGGGCTTTTCTAGTGTTGTTCCATTTGGTCTTCTACAAAAAAAAAAAAATAATAATAATTTACCACAATTTTGACCAATGAGGGATAAAGGTTTAGGGATGGGTAGGTCTCAACCTAGCCATTTCTATGTCACAAGTTTAGTTAGTTCAATACCATATTATCTGGTGTTACCTCATACCTGTGAACTTGAATGAGTTGATCTAAGTCTGGAGTCTTTTGAAGTCTTCAACCTTAGTCAGATTCTTATTATGTGTATCTTGAGTGCAATATCGAACTAAGACTTACTTACATACAAGATTTTAACAACTCACTTACATCAAACTCATTACACTTTTAGACTCTTTTGCCATAGAACTGACAATTACAATACATGCACTAACAATCTCCCCCTTTGTCAATTATGTAACAAAACAAATTAGATACAACTGAGGTCAAATAAAAATAAAGTAAGACTCAACCATTACTCAAATACTAGAGGCTTGTTTGTTGACTTGTTTCTCCCCCTTAAGTGTTGTACCATGTCATATCTATATCACCAAAAGAAATACCTCTCTCACAAGCAGTGATACAAATTTAGAAAATTATATCCCTATGGTAATATCTAAAACTATATGTTTGTAATAAAATGTACCATTCGATAAGCATGCATATACATTTGGTTGTTTAACAACTTCTTAAGAAATTTGTAAACATGTAATAGCTGGTAGATAACAAATTCATTTAAAAATTTTAAGGTTCCTCCACCCTTGATTGTTGGGCATATCTTATACAATTTTTTACTCCCCCTGAATTATTACTAGTTAATTTACTTAATACTTTCATCTATCTCCAACAATTTTCTCCTTTTTTGTCAAGAATTGAAAAGAGAGAGAGACAATCATGCACACTAAGATTATAAAGCATAGTAAACATCCATAGTAGACACATATATAACTATAAGATAGAAGTGCATAGATAGAACTATAAGATCAACATTTAAGTGCACAAAATGTCTTAATAAAGAACCACACCATAGGTCTTAATACATAAGTCCATAGTAATACAACAACGAAAACTACACAAAACAACAAAGAAGTGTCCTATTCTTTAAATTTGTAATCCTTGTCATCATCATCGTTTCCATCATCATCTCCATCATCTTTGCTATGATCCTCTCCGTCATTGTCACCATCACTGTCACCACATGCCTCACCAGTTTCAGCAGCCCAACTTGAGGATGCACCACCTTCAATAGGTGCACCCACAGTGTCAACCAAATCCTCAAGATCGCTTATGTAGTCGTCATCCTTAGTCAAGATAGGAAAATTATGATCTTTCTCTCTCAAGTACAAGGAAATCATGTCTTCCTTCTTCTTATGATGATCGAAGGCAGTGCTGACCTTTTCCAGTCCTTTGTAAATTTGTTTTTGGGCATACACAAGATAAAGAAGATGATTCTTTGTAGTGAGTTTCTCTTTTGTTTGAACACATTCTTTCTTCTTAGACCTTGGTGAGAGCTTGAGTTGTGTGTTTGGCATGGATGGTCGAAATAACGGATTTATACCAATTCTCATCAAGTTCAAGGTTCTCAAGGAGATGGACTCCCCTTGTTTCAGAGTCTTTTTATTGGTAGGAGACATAATAGTCATCTTCTTGAGAAACATGGTGATAAGTACACCTTATGGAAGGCTATTTCTAGCATTATGTCTTAGCTTCCATGATAATGGTGTTGCAAATGATGAAAGGCAAATATATGGACATTTTTCTCTAGAAACAATTGATAATGTAGATGTTAGTTGTTGATGGAGATATAATCCATGTGAGTAGTGGGGAAAATGTTATATAAAAATACTCTTGTTAATAAATTTAACATTTTCATAGGAATCATTTTGTCATTAATCTTCTTCCCCAAGACATACTTTTTCCCATAAATCTTTTTGTAATCCCTATTTTATTTTTCTCACATTTTTTAATTTACACTTAGAGAGGGCACATGAGGTCTAAGGACTATTACATATTCCAGTTGAGTTCTCAAATGTGCAAGCCTCTTGGCATATAGGGGTTTGGTGAATATGTCTGTGAGTTGATTTTCAGTCTTAATATATTCAAATGAGATGATTTTGTCTTCAAGCATTTCCTTGATAAAATGTTGCCCAATGTCTATGTGCTTGGTTATGGAGTGTTGACTGGATTTTTGAAAATTTAAATCGTACTCGTATTGTCTATAAACATACTCATGGTATTTTGTTTAAGTCCATAGTCTAATAACTTTGCTTCATCTAGGCGAGTTCTGTATTCCCACTCTTAGTTTCAATGTACTCAGCCTCAGCTGTAGAATGCGAGATCGAGTTTTTCTTTTTGTTGTGCTAAGCAACGTGACAATTGCTTACATAGAAGCAACCACCACTGGTGTTTTTTTGGTCCTCAAGATTTCCAGCCCTGTTAGTATTGGTATATCCAGCTATTTCGTTGTTGGTATCAAATGGATACCATAGACTATGGTTGATGATGCCACAGATATATCTAATAATCCACTCGATTGCTTTCAAGTGTGATTCTTTTGGATCAACTTGATATTGAGCATACACATCTACACTAAAGGAAATGTCTAGTCTACTTACAGTCAACTAGAGAAGACGTCCTATCATCCCTCTATATAATTTGGTGTCAACACAAACTCCACTTGTATCCTTAGTGGTTTTCTCACTTGTACTCATGGGTGTGACAAATAGTTTAAAATAATAAAGACCAAATTTAGACACCAATTCTTTTGCAAATTTAAACTGACTTACAAATATACCATCATTGGTTTTTTTTTTTTTAATTTGTAATCCTAGGAAGAACCTTATCTCTCCCCCCAATACTCATTTCAAATACTTATTTCATTGTTTGAGTAAATTCATGTGGCATCTCCTCACATGTGGCCCCAAAATTGATATCATCCAGATAAATTTGTACAATAAGTATGTGATTTTCTTTTTTCTTGATAAAAAGTGTTTTATCAACACTACCCTTGACAAAATTATAATTAAGAAGGAATTTTGTTAGTCATTCATATGAAGCTATTGGATCTTGTTTTAGACCATTGAGGGATTTCTTTAGCCTATACACATTGTTACGCAACCCTTTTTAGCATAAGTCGTCTTGGTTTTCTCATAGGTGCATTGGAGGAAGCCTTAGCCTTCTTGCCTTTTATAAAGGTAATTCTTGCACCCTTGGGTTGACTAGAAGAGTTTGGTGTTGAATCATCAAAGCTATATCCAAGACCTCTTTTATCCCCACTCTCCTTTCCCATTGTGAGTATTCTCTCAAATTTGGCACTACCTTAGATAATGAGGTTTATTGATTTTCTTTTATGTCCCTTTAGCTCTTTTACTTTATTAACTAGTTCAACACTCCTATTATCTAATTAGAAATATGTTGGGTTTAGCTTCCTATTTTACTCTTCTAAGGTTTTAACCTTATTTTCTAAGCCTTTTACTCTTCTTAAAAGTTCAACATTTGACATTAAGAAGCTTTTAATTTCTTATTTTATTTGATTTTGTAAGGATATTACTAACTCTCTTAGTTTATCATTTTCTTGAGTTAGTTCTATGTTTTCTTTATTTGATTCAAGTTCATCTACTGCTTCCTTAAGGGGGTTTAAGATTTTGTAGTTCTTCAATTAGTTTCTTATGTTACTTTTTAAGCTTAGAATTGGCTTTGGCTAATTCTTTGCTTTCCAAATAAAGCTTTTTGAAAGTTTCTTGAAGGTCTTCATCATCTTCATTCTCACTTTCCGATTCACTACATGAGCACTCTACTAGAAGCTCAATGAAGGCAAAAAAAAAAAAAAAAGCCCTGAAATCCTAGGATAAGTCATCATCACTACTTAATGACTCTTAATCAGACTCATCAAAGTCCTCATCCCCCATAGCGGCCATTGCCTTGCTCTTAGCTTTATTCTTAAGCTTGTTGGTGCAATCCACTAACAAGTGACCATACCCCTTGCATTCATAGCATTAGGGTCCATTTTTAGATGTTTCTTTATTTCCTAAATTTTCATTGATTCTTTTAGGAGGGAAATTCTTTTTTCCAAGGTTCTTTGAATATTTAAAGAACTTTCAAAACCTCTTAGCCATAAACGCAAATTCCTCATTAGAATCCTCATCATGGCTAGAAGTCTCCTCCACTTGAGAGTGACACCCTTTTTCTTGCTAATAGGTATGAGTTTTTCTTCAAAATTTTGTATCGACTAAATTAGTTCTTCTACTTCAATAGTGTTTAAGTCCTTTCTCTCTTCAATGGCAATTACCTTAGGGTGAAACATTTTAGGTAGTGATCTAAGGATTTTCCTAACACTTTTGGAGTCAGACACACTCTCTCCAAGTCCTTTTATAGAGTTAACAATGTTTTGGAGCTTAGTATGAAGGTTAATGAATTTTTCATCTTCCATCATTCTCAATGGCTCGAAGGTTGAGGTGAGCATTTAAAGCTTGGATTGCTTTACAATGCTTGTACCCTCTTGGATTACCTCAAGAAGCTTCCATGTTTCATGACCAGTCTCTAGGCTGCACATTCTCCTAAATTATTTACGGTTCATAACACACCTATTGATTTAGTGCCTTGTATTTAGCATCGTATGCATTCTTGTCATTTGTGTCCCAATCATTTTCTTCCATAGTGGGTTTGGTATATTACCCAAGTCCATTGCCTTGAGAAAATGCTCATTCAACCCTTTTAATAGTCGTACTTAGTGCCATAAAAAAATGGCAGACTTGAGGTCGAATATCCTTCGTCCTTGGAGGCTATGAGGTGTCTTTAGGATCTAGTTCAAGATGTTAAGCCCAATACAGAGCAACCCACTTTGATACCAATTGAAATTCAAAGAGGGGGGGGGGTGAATAGGACTGCCACTATTTCTTTTAAATTATTATTATAAATTTTACCCAACTTGATTAATTTTCCCGAGTTATTAACCCTTTGATTTATGTGCCTATTCTATAAATGGTTTGATTAAAATTAAATATAAATTTCACTCTAATTACAAATCAATCAACCACCATTTTTCTTCTCATGTAATTAAATACAAAGTAATTAAATTTGTGCCAACATAATATTCAATGTGATTTAAACAAATACAAAAAGTCAATTAATAATCAACCACGCCAATTATTTTAATTCAATTACAAATTTTACTTTTTTTTCTAAAATTTTATTTCAACCTCAATCATTTTTTCTAAACATTAATCAATGAGATTTTAATAGCACCAAATAGATTTGCAATGTAACAAGTCAACCAATCACACACACAAACACGCATTATTTTATAGTGGTTCGGTCATTCTTAGACTTACGTCCATTCTCTCAAATCTCGTCACTAAGCTATTGATTTTTATTAATAGATTGCTTCTATTACAGATAAAATCAATAAAACTAAAACAACTTACTCAACCCATGAGACTATCTCACTGTAATTCTGATATGTCCGGTGGCTCCGGTGAGCGATGCATACACCTCTAGTGGCTCCGGCAAAGGTAAAAAAAAATGTTCTAGTGACTTTGGTGAGAGCTCCAACAATCGCAGTAAAAGATGAAAAGATCAAGGATGACCTTTTGATAGAGGCCTCTTAGTAGACAAATGTGCCAATAGTGACTGGCCCTTTTTGTATAACCTCTTCGAGTAATAGATGATAGAATCAAGAATTCCAAGGCTCTAACTCTTAGAGTTTTAGAGTTTTTCTAGGTAGGAGATACCTAATCCTTCCTCTTTCTCAAATATATGAAATCAATACAAGAGAGGAAAATACTACAAAGACAAAATCAAAGTTTATCTATGAGGATCACAGCCTCTTCAATCTTTTTCAATGAAATCCCCAATAGAATTTTTGTACTTGGATGCTCAGGAACTTCACACTTTTTCACTTTTCTGTCATAGCTTTATTAAGGTTTTTGTGCAATAGTAGAAATATATTTATAAACATAGATTCGTGTGAAACCCTAATCCAAACGGCCACTTAATCAAGGCCATTGATTCTTTAAAAAAAGAATCGAAAATTCGGGATCCATCACTGTAGGATCAATCCCCCATTTTGGGTGGCTTGATATGGGACACTTTTCCTACGCAGAGTCCAGGATTTGGGATATAGGGATTGATTTGCTCATTTTGGGTGGCTCAATCCACCAGTCTAGTTTGCTGTTTTTTCCCAATTTTTCTATGGGATTTTTCTTATGTTGCTCCATTTTGGCATTTTACCAATAATAATAATAATAATAATAACAATAATAATTCATTTTACCACAATTTTAACCAATGAGAGAGGAAGGTCTAGGGATGGGTAGGTCTTAACCTAGCATTTCTAGGTCACGGGTTTGGCTAATTCAATACCATATTACTTAGAATTACCTATGAACTTGAATGAGTTGATCTGAGTCTGAAGTCTTCAACCATAGTCAACTGCTTGTGATGTGCCTCTTGAGTGTAATACCGGACTAAGAGTCACTTGCATATAAGACTTTGACAACTCACTTACATCAGACGCATTACACTCGTAGACCCTTTTGTCATGGAATTGACAATTACAATATATGCACTAACAAAACTTTGCTGTGAGGACTATGCGTGTGACAAGTTGTTTGTCAATAAGATCAGTTCAAGGCATAGTCCATTGTATCTCAAAAGGCAACATCTTGTTTACATTATGTAAAAGTTTAAGGTTAACATCACCTTTACTTATGTACAACAGCTTCTCTTAAAATCCCATAATACCTATTTTCAAAATTTTAAAAATAAGTGAATGAATGTTGAAATATTTTTTAAATTTAGAGCTTCGACTGTGCTATTTTCAGATAGGAAACAGAGCAACTATTTTCAACTAAAACATGATTTCGGATTGCGACTAACCCACCCCTCACAAAGATGTGTGAGAGTGGGTTAGGGTTGCCACACTACTCTCGATCCTCCTAATTGGAATACCACATGATTCTCACGTTCCCTATAAAAGGGATGAGCATGAGAGATATGGTAGCTCGAATGATTTTGGATTAAGGTTTTCTCAAAGAAAATAAGAAGAAGAAGAAGAAAGAGAAATGAACATCTATCATTGTAGGGTTTTATAGAGACAATCTTTGGCGAAGAAGAAGGAAGAATCGCTTAGAGCCCTAAACTTCATCTTCTTCATCTCTCTCTCTCTCTCTCTCTCTCTCTCTCTCTTTATTCTTATTGGTCCTTGAACCCAGCTCTCTTCCTTAAAAAGATCACAACCTTGAGTTCTTGAAGCCAAAGCTCTTTTGAATCTACACTCTCTATCAAGCTAGATCACATGATTCAACTGAGTATCATCCTCTTGTGGTTCAATATTCTCTTTGAGGGAACTTACCTTAATCTCTTGAGTGATTTGTGTTTGAGAAAATCATTTCACAACATAGTTATGTTGTCGGATTTTCTACAAAACTAAGTCCTAAGACTTCTTAGGCTTTAAGAACATAGCGATGTATCATTTGTCTCTGCTAGAGAGTGAAAATCTATAGAGAGACAACGGTTATACCTGAACTATATGGTATCCCAGAGTTAGCTTAGCTGCAATCCCTTGCACGTTATTGGGAGGCTTTGACAATCTTTAAAAAACATGATAATGACACCTTCTATGCTCAGATGAATCGGTTAACATAACCCTGAAACTGAAGAAAACGTGAAATCTGAAAACTAGAACACAACGATTTAGTGTTTAAGCTACGACTAAATCGCCCGTCGTGACTAAAAACTGATTGCGATTGTATGGAGTATCACGACTAAAGTAAAGTTCGTGACAGACCAAAGATATGCCACTAACGAGATCGTTCACAATTGGAGCTCGCATCCGTGAATGAATTGATTCGGTGACAAAACTCTGTTCCACAACTGATCCTCATTCACGACTGAGTTGAAAAATAATTATCAGTTAATTCCAATGTTGTTTCTATTGCCATCACCACAAAACCAACAGTTGCCTTATGCATTCACCGTAATTACATAGCCTCTTATAGGAGGTTAAATAGGCAATTACAAAGCATAAGATAAAAAAACTCAATCAAATCAAATCCGATTTAGCAATCTTTATTTCCTTATTATGCATACATGCACTATAAACCAATGGTCTTGTTGAATATCTTTACCAATACCAAAGGGGAACTTATTTTCTCACTTTTATTTTCGTTTCCTTTCCATTCATTTCTTGCTATTCTCAACAAGTAAAGAGACAATCCACTAGCACTAATCAGATAATGAGTCCAACAACCCTAGCATGTAAGAGCTTGAAGGGGTGGTAAATTATTACTTCAGGAAGCGATAAAAACTGTCAGAGATGGTGTTGAAGATGAGGGAACACGTTTTCTCTGTTGGGTGAATAGAATCCCAAAATATGTACTTGGATGCATCTGCACAAACTAAAGAGTGAGGGTTGCACAAGAATGACACTTCAAGCATCCCTGTTCCGCAGCACCCGATTCTTGACTCCTCAAAACCTGCATGCCATTGAATGACTAAATGATTAGAATAGATGGTTGAGGTTTATCATATGGGACCCGTTGGTTAGCGTGCTTAAAGTCGGGCTTAGATTAGAATATCTCAACCTACATTGAGACCGTGTTGGGCTTGGGTTGAGGGCTAGGGCAACCCAATTGGAGCTCCATAATTTTAAATAACTGAAGTAATGCTATGAGTGTGAAAAGACTTGATTTTGAGGTCTATGAAGCCCAAAATAATTCATCTTTGGCTTATATGATCTCGTAACCCAAACATGACCTGCCCTAAGTTAACTCACCCCTATATCAGCCCGAACCAGGCCAAGGTCCGGAATGGTTAACTCGATTCCACTTGATTTGGGTTGGGGTTGAAGGTTAGGCTTGGGTGTGGTGTGGAAAATTTCGGACCTTGAGCTTTGATGGTTGGAAAATCTCACCTTGACCTTAACTTGGGCTTGGGAAGAGGGCTATAGCAATCTGACCCAATCATGTCTTCTATTATCTTCACGTGTGAGAAAAAGGTTGAGATCTTGGTACAAGGGCAAAAATCCGTGGGATATTAAAGCTCAAGTTTAAATGCCCAAATTTGGATTGGGCTCAGATTGAACACTCAGGTTTGATTAATGGGCTCGACCTAGGATGACGCTCACCTGCCCCGAGTTTCACCCCTAACATTGCAATTTGATCAGGTTATTGTAGACATGTTATTCTCATAGTTTTGAGAACCCGACCAGCCATTGAACCTGTAAGGTGGACGGTTCAGGTCCAACCTGGTCCGACCATTGGTTTACATGATCTAACCTTGTTTCGCTTCAATCATAAGTAAATGTAATAAAATACCAAAAATAAAACAATTCATAATGCATTAGGAGGCTTATGACCAGGTTTTTAATTTTTAGGCATACAAAATATATATATATATAAAATAAAATAAAACAATTCCTGGAAAGTGGGATTAGAATTTGGAAAGATACATTTCTAATTTTTTCTTCTTAATTTGATAAAAAAAATAAAAACTGGTTGGTTTTATTAGAACCGGGTTTGTAAAAAACCGATCGGTTTTCTTTGGTTTTTTCTGTTTATATGCGCTTTTGGCATATTTTGCAGTTTTAAGCTTCTATAGACCTGTTTAGGGTGCCGATTCCGGTAAGGTTGGACCATTTGGTCTGGTCTGGTTCTCAAAACTATGGTTATGCTTCGTCTATCCAATTAAAGGAATGCTGCCTGAACTGGCTTAACTAATGGACTCCGATCAGTTATGTCCTCTTGCTTCGCGGCCAGTTTCATTCAACCAATAAAACTATATGAAGATCCATATTCTCAAAATTTTCCTGCAATGGAGCTATAACAGGTTATTGGGCAGTCCAAAGTATATGTCAAGGTCAAGCAACTCACCGTACTTGTCGGGACTTTGGATCATATCGATCAATGGTTGATATATGTCCATGTAGATGATTCTAGTCTCATCACTTGCAAAGCTCTTTTGCATGGCTGCCAACTCATATTGGAGCTTCTGATTGTACTCTTTTGCAACCAGTGAGTAGGAGTTGATGCAACGTCGTTGTAAGAATGCATTATCCGAATTAAGGGTGATAACGAATGGTAAGCAACCCATTAGAGGAAGCCCGGCGACTGCAATCCTTCGAGCGCCTAACTCCCACAAGCCCTGTGAATAGAAGAGAGATTTTTAGAAAGGGTTACAAAGGAATACAACAGATTAAATGAGAGCATACAAGACAACCCACTTCTCAATTGTATTAGGCCTTTGTCAAAGGCCAGCTAAGGGAGTCAATGGGTCGAAGCACTCTACCAAGATGTGGCCCATTGAAAAAGTCTTATCAGATAAACCCATGCCCTAGCATCCCTCCCAATCATCTGGTGTCTATCTCGTATTTGGATTGTTAGGATCATTTACCTTCTTCGCAGAAGAAACTAGATGCAATAAAATCAGCAACCAAAAACAAAAGAAGAAATCACGCACGAGACAAGATTTACATGGAAAACCGTAGTTTGGAAAAAAACCATGAGACGCAAAGAAAACTTTTACTATTAAGAAGAAAAGTCGTCCAAAGATGATTTACAATTTTCAGAATCTCTCACCGCACAGATAACCTAAGAACAAAACATATAAATACTCCAAAACTCTAATATATATGCGGATACGGTTCGATGCGATATATAAGAACAGGTCAAAAACCAAAAAATTTCCATATTCGGGTTTTCTCTTCAGGTTGTATCCAGGTTAGATTCTGGGTTGAAATTCTGATGCTAACCCAATGAATAAAAGTTCACACATTACATGGGCGTTACACTCCATGCACTCTATGGCAGCCGAGTTAGCTGCTCACCTCTCTTTTAGTTATTTGTTAACTAAAAAGATAAACTTTATATTATAAGGAGAAACCTCTAATTTATTTTTAATTATTAAAAAAAAACTCCAATTTATAGTGAGCCGTAGATGACATGTACAAGAGATTCAAGAATATGCCTAATCCAAAGGGCTCCCTACTGAATGTACAGTTCGGATTGGCTATATATATATATATATATATATATATATATATATATATATATATATATAAACAAAAACAATAGATCAATACAGGGCTTTGGAGCCTGTTCAACAAACTATAGTTTGGGTTAATGGGCCACTGGACCTGTTTCCAAAAACTATATCTTGGGCTAATGAGTCTATTTCAGAAAATTCACTTTTATGCTTTGGTTAACTAAGGTGAGCCTGCCTTTATAATCTTGAGCCAATCTTTAGCTTGGTACCTTTGGCTCGTCATGAACCTGAGCTGAGCTGAGTTTTACATCCACGAGAGGTAAAGCCCAGCTCAGCTCGTTGACACCCCTAAGATTCTCGTACAAAAATAATAGTCATTCAAAAACAAAGTGTCCCTACCTATTTTGTCAGAATAGTTTTTTTCCTTTTCATCAAGAGTGTTTCTTGTTTCACAAGTAGAGGGAGAAGCAAATGTTCAGCTCCCAAATATGTTTGTCCCATATCCCCACACCACATGCTGACATATTATTATTATTTTTTTTTGAAATCGATGTCTCTTTTAAGTGCCTACTTTTTCATTTGAAAATCGATTTTACAGTTTTTACTCTAAACACCCCACCCTTTGTGTGTGGGGACAACACAAGGTATAAACAAATTTGAGAGCAGAACATTTACTCTCTAAGAAGAAGGTGCTCAAATCACCATTCCTAATTCTAGCCATCACAATTCTTACCCAAAAAAAAAAAAAAATTCTAGCCGTCATAAAAATGAACTTTCTTTTGTTGGTTCTGAAATCCTAACTTGTCCATATTTTCTTGGGTATCGTTTCATATATCTTAACCTAATTAGTAAACAGCTAGGGCTCATGTCGGTCCTCAGAAGTGTAAACTCATATAATCCCAAGACTGCTGAGATCTAATCAACCTATCTTGAGCTGACTCATTATCAATCCTAATAAATTTCATTATGAACCAGGTTTTTATTATTCAGGCTTCGCTCCTGTGCACAAGATTTCTTGTGACCAGGAGAGGCTCCTAAAGAACCCAAAAGCGTGAAGATCATCATCCAAACAAGTGATTTTCACTTTTTTGGGGTATGTGTGTGCTTTTCCTGGTCACAATAAATCTTGTGCACAGGAAAAGATCCTAATTAGGTTTTTGTTCTTAAGATTTCCTGTATGGGTTTTATAAAAAATTCACGAAGTATGTAACATAAAAAAACTCTAGATTTATCAGTTAAGGTTTTGCTTAGATAAACTTCTCAATCAATTTCGGGTCCGCAAAAGTCAAAGGTGGATAAAAAGAGCATTTCAATATGCTTCTTTCATTTTCACTCCTTAGGTAAGTCAGATTTCAATTTTCCCACCTCTTGAGAAGTAGCCAAGGGGAGACTTTCCAAAGAAGTCAGAATTTTGACTACTACATGAAATCGTTTGACCATAGCACATGTGGGCCACTCACACATGTCTAACCAAACGGAAATTAGAGGAAGCTTCTTACAAACCAGATGTCATGTCTCTCTTATCCCCAGTTCGATTCCCTTGAATTATATTGAAAAGAAAAAGAAAAGATAGAATAGAAAATCCCACGAGAAAATGAAAGAAAAGAATCATGAGAAACCCAATTTTTCATGGCAACCAGACAGTTAAAATGATTTTTCGAAAAAATTTTGTCATGAGAAAACCTTTTCTTGGCAATCAGACACTTCATCAAAAGTAATTCTCTCAGAGGTCCTTTTGAGAAAAGTCCTTCATTTCTTGACAAGTTTATCCAAACAAAGCCTAAATTAAACTTCAGCTGCACCCGGGTGATCCCTTCACCATCCAACCACAATTTATCCTGCTTAATACCTCACCGTAATCTATGAATCCAATGCACAAGTTAGAGTGGAACCTGTAGGAATTGCCGGAGATTTTGTAACAAGAAATGCTGGTAGTTTGCAACCGTGTATCTCTGCCGTCTAACTGGGAAGATAAAGTAATTGATGACAAAGTCATTGGTTCCAGCACTGATGATAACCACAGCATTCCGGATGTGATTTTCAGTTCTCTTCTTTCCGATTGCGAGTTCCAGCTTTGTTTTGTACTCTCTAAAGTACTCCAGCTGCTTAGTTATCTGAATTACACCCTGAAACCAAACAAGCCTACCAAAATAAAAATCAACCCACTTCATTTCCATACCAGTGGGGGAGATTAGAGAAGATAGATAATCTTTGCACTGTAAATTAGCAACATTAATTGTTGATAGTGAATTATGTTCATTTCTCATCCAAAAGTTGAAATTTTCTGTCACATTATAGAACTTTTAAATCAAGGCCCTGTCTGGTTGGCTTGAATTGAATAGAAAAAGGATAGGAAAAAAAAAAACAATTACACAAGAAAATTAAAGAAAAGATATATATTTTTTTTAATATTCAATCCTTATTCTAAGGCTATTTGGTTGTCAAGAAAAGGAAAGAGAACTTCTGTGTTACAATTTTCATGTGAAAGGTAGGATTTTCAGGCAAGAGTTGTGTGAAAATAAAATGGAAATAAGATGAGAAAATAGTTTGGTGCATGAGAAATTTTTGAAAATTTAAGAATTCTCATCATTGGCAACCGTATAGATTGAAAATTATTTTCTCGAAAATAATTTGCCAAGAATCATGAGAAATCGGCCTTTCATGGCAACCAGACAGGGCCTAAGGGAGGCTTCTGATATTTTACTACAAATTAAGAACTTAATAATTTATAATTAATCAAAAAAATTGCTAATGAGAGAGAGAGAGAGAGAGAGAGAGAGAGAGAGAGAGAGAGAGAGAGAGAGAGAGAGAGAGAGA
>JAOXJP010101239.1:0-28362 GCA_025762735.1 Platanus orientalis | reverse complement strand
TATGATAACAAAGGATTGAGGGGATGCCTCAAACAAAGCTGTTGAGACTATCTTTGGTCTCCAGTGTAGTATTTTTTTTTTTATATTAATTTTCATTCAATAATATTGTAATAGATTCTTCTTCTTCTTTTTTAAAATTTTCTTTCAGATAATATTAATTTTGATTCTATTTATTAGAATTAATTTACTTTTATTTTTCTCTTTAATGGGCTTAAATGAGACATTAATAACTTTGTTTGCTGCAGAGCCCATATATCACCAAACCATTTTTTATTGTTAGAAAAGGTTTTAAAAGGATTTAATGGGCGTAGCCATTTTCTACTGCTAGAGAATTGGGTTAATGGTATTAATCACTTGTTCATTTTCAACTATTGGAAAATGACTAATGAGTTTTTAGTATTGGGTCCAAAATTAGGCTCTAATGATTATGAGAGTAAGTTACATGTATGGGTAATGAGATACAAATGGGTGTTTTACATGCATGATCTGTGCCTTCATTTTGGTCTAATGGTTTTCCTAGGTTTTGGGTTTGAGTAAGACCAATACAAAAAATTCGCCATGCCAATGCAAGTATAACAAAAATGACACTAGTGGAGTTGGATAATGGAATCTGAAGGATAGTCTTTGACACACCTTAGTCCTAAATTTCGTTTCTAATTTCATTCATATTCACTTACCTAAATAAAAGTTTCATTCATATTTGAAATTCTACAATTATAAATGATCCTATACGGGTCCAAGACATCTTATAAATTGCCATGTATGTTATGTTTGGAAGATTTAGACCCATCATTGGATGGTTCTCGCTTGATCAAATATCAATTGATCGGTTAAAAATTGGTAGGGATTTTGAGCACAAAATCTATGTGCAATGCGTGCACACACACCAAGGGATGGACACATCAGCGTCAAAAAGTGATAATCTTTTGAACTCTCAATAAATGTTGTGAAAATACACGATTGTGATGCTACAATCAGGCTTAGGCAAGCTACACGTTAGGGCCCATTCAACCATTTGTCCGGATCTTCTCTACATGAGACATATACCATGTGACACATGACCCAAGATCTTGCCTCTAATAAAAGCTTTTAAAGCTTAATCCTAGGAATGGGGGTTATTTTAGGTTATACAACAAAGATATAAGACAAACCCTAGATTATCAACCACATCCATGATGTGAAAGATCCTCTATACCTAAAATACCTGGCAGCAATGCCAGTGGTGTTCACCGCATGCCACATCACACAAGGTTTTGGCAACATGGTAGTATACAGTGAACCCATTGTCCAGGGTGAGCAAAGCGGATTTCCTACAGCAAAAAAGCGTGTAGCAACCCTCTTGTGCCAGGCACTGGGTAATACGTGGTGAAAGAAGCGAACCATCATAATTTGCATTCATTGCTGAGTGTTTTTCACTTTATTCCACCATGTGTCACCCAGTGCTGGTGCAAGAGGGTCATTGCACGATTTTTCGCTGTAGAAAATCTGCTTTGAAAGATGAGGAATTTATGAGTTCAAAACCCAATAATGATCAAAATAATACCAACTCGATCAGATTGATCCTTGTCATTAGAGATCTATTAATCCTAAGTGGATCACTCAGAACAGTGGCTCCTTCACTCTTGAACCCTTGACCACACTGCTCTCAACGCAAGGTCCTCTCACCCTAAGGATCAAGGCTGCACCCTTGGACAGTGGAGGCAGCAGCCATGACCCATAATAAGGTCCGTACCGTCGGTGATGAGCACAATTTTGCATAGTACGGGATTGCACTCTTCAGGGTTAGACCCGTTAATCTTTACAAGGTAATGAGTAATCATAAAAATTGAATACCCAGTTCAGGAGAAAGGACTACAAGCCATCATCAGTTCCACATTCTTTAAAATAAATAGTTTTCGTTAACATTTAGAAAGAAACATGTACGAGAGAGAGAGAGAGAGAGAGAGAGAGAGCTGAAGAACAAAAAGAACGTTAGAGAAGGATCGAAGAGCAGATTGTAGTAATTACCCGTTCTTCCTTCAAAGATTAAAAAAACAGAAAAAAAAATAAAAAAAAATGGAGAGAGATGGTGATCGAGAGAAGAAGCAGTTTGAACTTTAGACTTTGAAGAGAGATGGAAAGAGAGGAAAAAGAAGGGGCAGCTGAAAAGCAGGAATTTCAGGGGATAAAGTTGAAACGCGGGATTTTGGTGGGGAAAAGAGGGGGCCCTTGTACTCCAGTACTACCCATATGGAAACTTGAGGGTGCGCAGGATACCACCGTTAAAGCCCCGCTCACGTTACCCTCTACTGTCTCTGCTAGAAAGCTCGGTGCCAACCTGTGGGAGCTTCAGCGCCTGCCGCTTGCTAAAATGAGCAAGGGAGCGGGAGGTGTTAGACTTCGCCATCACAAGGACAAGGGTCTTGAGCTTCCGACCCATTTGGCCGATCCTTCTCATAGTCCTCCTAACCAGGTAGAGCAGACCCTCACTCCCTTGTTTTGATGCTTACTCCTTTGGGTTATCATTTTAGGATTTTTTTTTTCTCTTGAACTTCTTTTGAGGTTTTGTGATTTATCAATTCTGTTAAGAAAAGGGTTTTTTTCACTTCTCTCTCTCTGGATTATTCTTGATTGGTATTTGTTTGTTTCTTACTTGCTTGTCTGTGCTCTTGTTGGATTTGTGACTTGCACATTTTTTTTTTCTACTCGTAGATGTTTTTCAACTATTATTTTATATTCTGTTGAATGATGATGAGGTCATTTGGGTTTTCTTCTTTTAGTTTCGCTGATTCGTTTATGAAGTTGTGATTTATAGATTTTTAATTTATGGGTTTTGTTTATCTGATTCAAAATTTACTTCCTGGGATATCATATCTTTTACATTTTTTTTTTTTCATTTCAAATCATGTTTTAGGCTTCCACGGTTTGTGGGTTTGTCTCTTTTTTGGCATATGGGTTTATCTAGCGGGTTCTTATTTGCTTCGAGGATTATATTTTGAAATGATGCATTTTTTTAACCTGCTTCGGTTCTCGTACTGAATTTTTCTAGTTTTCATTCCTGATGTCTTAGGAGGTTTGCCCCTTTGCTGATGTATGGGTTTATGGAGTTTAGTATTTTCTTTTACCTCCTAGGGTTTATCTAAGTTTGTATTTTTCTTTACATTTCTTCCCCTTTTGGATCTCCAATTGATTTCACTGGTTATTCTTCTGTCAATTCTACAAATTGATTTATATGAGTATGTATCTGGGTTTCTTTTGTGTTGCATTTTATGGAAATTTTCAGCATCCTATCGTTTCTTAATTTTATTCACTATTGGTCTCCTTTTGATTTTTCTTTTCTTTTTTGGATTCACTATTTCTTTGTAACAGGCCTTATTCTGTTACAAGGTTTCAAGCTCTCAAACAAAGAAATAAACAATTACAAAATAGGAAGAAGAGTATCTCATTAGAGGGAGATATGACCTTTGAACTGAGAGTTCACACCTCCTACACCTCTCAATTGAGGTTCATGAGAATTCTTGATTGATTTCCAAAGACCTTATTACATCAATTTATAATCAACTATTTCCTATGTTGGAAACCTAATAGAAACTTCCTACATTGCATACAATGCAATTGGAAATAAATCCTAAATAGACCTTAAATAGAAATTAGAAACTTCCTAATGCATCTCTTACCAAAAGAGGGTTTCTTATTTAAAGCTTCTTTAGTTAAGAATAAAATATCTAATTGTACAAAATTCCTAAGTGAAAGGATCGTCTGCTGGTGAATCAGAAGGGACTTCCCGCCGAGTTTAACCACACAGTGACACTTATTTGTTAGGAAAAGGACGAAAAAAAAGGGGAAACGATTTACCAAAAAAAATCAGATAGGTGTTACTATCTGGTTAAATCAGCAGGAAGTAACTTCCTGCTGATTCACCAGCAGATGATCCACACCCAATTCCTAATTCATCGTCACACCTATTTAGACAACTTCGTAATTCAGACTATTCTACCAATAGGGTTGTTACATTCTTCTACTATTTATACTCCTTGTTGAGCTTCTTCTATCGAGACATGTTTTTGGTACAGCCATTGATTCTTAATAATGAGGGAGGTGTTAAATATTGATCATACTTGTATTTAGCTTTCCCATTTTATGTAGGAGACCCGACTGTGATACGTGTGTAATGTTTCTTTGAAAGACCTCCCATCCTCATAATTGGATTTACATTCTCTAAGCTTGACTAAAGCATTCAGCCTGTTCTTTATTCAATTTTTTACATAGTAGAGTAAACTTGGGTGAATAATGGTTGTCATTGATTTTTTTGTTTTGTTTTGGGTGGCTTTATAACTTTGCAAATGGAAATTGAAATTCACCTTCTTCTTCCTTAAGGAAAAACAATCTTTTATTTATAGGTGTGGTCCGATTTGATCTTCAAACCTTAAGATTTTTATTCTGTCAAATGTTTGCAATTTCAGGTTGGCTTTTGTTGAAAACTAAGCATGATTTTAATGGAAGATAGTATATATATTCATGGCTCACCTGTTCACATGTTACTATAGTTGGTTTGGTTGATTAATGTTCCTGCAAATAGTTAGAAAAAAAAAAAAAAAAAGAGGAGAGAAAGAGAAGAGGGAGAATAAGAAGAGAGATGGAGAACGGAATCATATACGTTGGTATTTATATTAAACTCTTATTGATATACCGTACATATGATATACTATCAGTATGAGTATATAATACCCTCATGATACACGACACTCCCCCTCAAGCTGAGGATTACATATCGATAATTCACAACTTGTTGATGAATGACATAAATTGCACTCCTCCAAGGCTTTTGTTAAACATATTTGCAATTTGATCTTTGGTTTGTATGTATGGAATACATATACTGCCTTTCTTGATGTGGTCCTTGATTAAATGCCTATCAACTTCCACATGTTTAGTTCTATCGTGCTGTACTGGGTCATGTGCAATGTTTATTGTTGCCTTATTTTCCGAGTGGAGACTCACAGAACCCTGTAGTGAAAACCCAACTTCAGTTAATAACATTTTTAGCCACATGGATTCAGAAAACCCATGAGCCATTGATCTAAACTTAGCCTCCGTTTTAGACCTTACAACCACAAATTGCTTTTTACTTCTCCAAGTTACCAAATTTCCTCCCACAAACGAGCAATAACCTGAAGTAAACTTACGGTCTATCAGTGAGTATGTCCAATTTGCATCAGTATATATTTCAACCCCAGAATGACATGCTTCCTGTATAGGATACCCTTTATTGGACAACCCTTTAAGTATCTTATTGCTTGATATGCAGCCTCCAAGTGATCTTGAGTGGGGGCATGCATAAATTGCTTAATTACACTCACTGCATAAGTAATGTCAAAACGAATTAAGGATAAGTATATGAGATGTCCTACTAGCATTTGGTAACTTCTTGCATCAATCGGCCTTTTACTGTCATCTTCTTTCAATTTATGATTTGCTTTTATAAGAGTTAAACAAGGTTTACAACCATTCATACCTGCTTCTTTCAACAAGTCCATCACATAATTTCGTTGAGAGAGAAAGATGCCTTGCGTTAATCTACCAACTTCTATCCCAAGAAAGTATCTCAAGGAACTTAGATCTTTGATTTCAAATTCCTTGGCCAATTCATTCTTTAGCTGTGTAATTTCTTCTTCATCATTCCCTGTGACAACTATATCATCAACATACATAATTAAGACAGTTATCTTGAGACCATTGCACTTGGTAAAGAGAGTGTGATCCGCCTGAGCTTGTTTATATCCTACATTAATCATGGTAGCTCTAAATCTTTCAAACCAAGCACAAGGTGACTGCTTCAAACTATATAAGACCTTCTTTAGTTTGCACACTTTTTCATTAGCACTCGACACATGAAATCTTAATGGTGTGTCTATGTACACTTCCTCCTCCAAGTCCCCATATAGGAAAACATTCTTTATATTGAATTGTAAGAGGGGCCACCCTTGATTTGTTGCTAGTGATGTGAAGACTCTTAATGAGTTCATCTTTGCAACTAGGGCAAAAGTTTCTTGGTAGTCAATACCATACAATTGAGTGTACCCTTTGGCAACTGGTCTTGCTTTGTATCTCTCTATAGATCCATCAGATTTGTATTTTACCATAAACACCCACTTGCAACCAACTAGCTTCTTTTCCTTAGGAAGATTAACCATCTCCCATATTTTGTTTCTTTCCAATGCTTTCATCTCTTCTTCCATGGTATTCCTCTATGGCTGATTCATAGCCTCAGATACGTTGCGAGGAACAATAATAGAGGACACTGCAAAGTTATCATCTTCCCACAGCCTTGAGCAACCTGATTCACTTATGCTTCTTACCTCCCCTGATGAATCAGAGTCGTTGTCCCCCAACTCCTCCACTACGAGCTTAGCTTTACCCTTTCCCGACGGCTCCTCTGTTCATCCCTTAGATTTTCCTGGCTTTTCTCCTTCTCTGATAACAATTCCTTGCTCCTTGCGCCTCCCCTCCCAACCTCCTCTCCCTAATCGTCGATGCCCTTCCGGATCAGCTTGACGAAATTGTTCTCTTCACCCCTCTAATCCTTCCTTATATTTCATTCGGGTTGGGGTCATTTTTTATTTCTCTTCATAATAGATGGCGTCCGATGCCTCTCTATGGGTTCTGCAGCACGATACCCTTTTCTCCCTCATTTATTACTTGTGGGCCTAAGCCCATGAGAAAAACCTATCTCCTTTTGAAATGCCTGCCTCGACCCATCCCTTCTCCAATTCGCCCTCAGACCCTTATTAAACCTATGTGCTATACTCATTACTTTACTTCGTTTTCGCCCGGTTTTACCTTGGTCCAACCCTGGGTCCCTCCTACACTCCACCGATCTTCTTCCCAGCTTAAGGCCCCGTTCACCTTCCTTCTTCAACACGCCATCGCTTTTCTTTCCCGACACTCCTCCACTGTACAGCCTTCCACGACTCTTCCCTCTCATTGGCTGCCCCTTCTTGTCTGATCCATCTTTGAGAGCAGAGAAATCAAATTCAAAATTTCAATTTACTTCAGTGTCTACTACCAAAGGGCATTGCCGCCGGGAATATCCATCTCTTTTCTTCTCCAATTTTGAGTAGGACTCATGCCTGGCCATCCAGGGTTTTCCTTTTGATTACATGTCTCCCATTGTTCTGCCTACGGAGCTCTTCTACTTTTTTCACACAGTCTCACCTTCGGGAGAGTTTCATCCCACATAGCTATCTGAAACCTCCATGTACCATCCGATATGTATAAACTTGTTGGGATCACACCCTTCTCCATGACCAATATCTTCACGCACTCCAAGGAGTTATCCTCATCGTTTTCTACTTTGATGAAACTACTACAGGCATCACTTACTACTTGACACACCGATATAGTCCATAAATGAACTGGAATCCCGAACACCCTGGTCCATCTGCCTTTCGTTGACTTCATGAATCCTCTACATCCTGCTCTGGGATGTCAACGGTCAACTGGGAGAGTGCCAGATCCCTAGCTGAATTTTCCCTCCCGTAGCACTCTGAACGCTTCTTTTTCTGAGGGAAAAATTAGCAACAATAGTTTGTTAGCTATCTTCTTTATTTTCAGCTCCCCTGGAACCCTCCACCTTTTCTTACCCCAGTCCACTAGCCAAGAGATGTTCGGTTTCTTGCCCACCACTCTACCCACTAGACATGCTTGCATCTGAACCCTCCTATCCTTAGCCTCTATCTCTTCTGCTTGAATCAGAATTGACTCTTCGTTTCGGCACACCTTCGCCTGCTTTTGCTTTGGCCATCTCTAGTTTTTTACCACCTCTACATAGCTTCGTACCCACCCACCGTGCCCGCCTTCTCCAATCTTCCTCCTTTTTCCATCCACTTTTGTTTCTTTCCAAACCCTCAAATTTATGCGACATGTCACCAGTGCCCACCCATGGTGGGCCTCGAGGCCCTCTTTTCCGAACTCATACATGTCGGAACCCATCCACTCAATCATACAACCTCTATTTTGTCCCTTACACCAGTCCCACAGTTACACCCAACAGACCTCTGTTCAGTCTATTTATCAATTGGCAAGGTTCACAATAACTATTTAAATGAGTAAAAGGGATGTGACGAAACATCTTCCTTATTACATGAAATGGCAAATGACCAAGTCTACGATGCCACAAAGATAACTCATCTGTTGTGGAAGAATCTTTCCTCTTTATTGTAGAAGTAGCTACTAGTGAAGAATAGTCCAAGGTGTAAAGACCGTCCTTGTGACCCAAACCAATCATTTTCTTCATTGTCATATCCTTAAATACGCAATAAGAAAGAAAAAATATAATAGAACAGTTAAGAGTCTTGGTGAGATGACTAATAGATAGCAAATTCAATGAAAAATTTGGAATATGAAAACCGTAAGAGAGACACAAGTTAGATGTAGCGGGAATATCACCCTGACCCGCAATAGAAGACAAGGATCTGTCGACAATGCAAACCTTGTCTTTGCTAGAACAAACATGATAAAAGGTAAACAATGAGGACATACCAATCATGTGGTGAGATGCTCCTGAATCAATGATCTAGGAACGCTAAGGAGTAGTAACTGTAGCAAATAGACCATGTGCAATTGTACCTGAGTGAGCAAAGGAGGAAGTAGGAGCCGTGGAAGAGTGATCAAGTTGAGAAACAAAACGTCAAAATACCGTAATTTCATCACTGGATAGAGTTCCAATATCAGGAGAAACATGAGGTGGTTGAGTAGGAGTTAGAGTAGATAACTTTGTAGGCATAGAAATAACAGAGTGAGCACTAGGTCTTTGTCCACCAAAATGACCACCTCCTCTACCATTACCAAGTCTAATACGTGAAGAAAAACGAGTAGCCAAGTCTTATGGGCTTCCATGAAGATCCCAACACTGATCTTTGGTATGTCTAAAGTGACCATAGTGTTCACATTTGAGGTGATCCCAATCATCAGACAAGTGGGTAGATCTGCCACCATTCCTTAAAGCTACCATGACCACCTTTGGATGAACTCAAGATTAGTGCATATTTCTTAATGGAAGGGACTGGGTCCATAACTCCACGTGGGCCTTTCTCATGGTGAATATGAGCATAGATTTCATTTAACGTGAGAGGATGACCCATATTGAAGACTTGCATCTTGATCTATTCATAATCAGGATTCAACCCTACCAAAAACTCAAATGCCTGGATTTTCTCTACATGCTTCTAGTAAGCTAATGCATCATGCAAACAAAATGGGTAATAAGTAGTGTAGTGTGCTAACTCCTACATTTTTATTTTTGGGCTGAATAATAGATGGCAAGGGGTTTATCTCCTTGTTTAAATTTGGCAATCCTCTACTTAAGATCAAACACCTTCGCTGTGTGGCCAACTTCCGAGTAAGCCTTGGCTAAAGAATCTCATATTTGATGTGTCGTCTCCAAGAATAAATAATGATCACTAATCTCCGTTTTCATTGAACAAAGTAACCATCCCATAACCATTGCATTTTTCGTCTTTCACTTTCTATACTTTGGATCATCTTTGGAGGGCTTCTTGGCTTCTCCTATTAAATATTCTTCCTTATCTCTCCCCTAAATATGAACAAGGACTTATTTTGACCATGTAAGGTAATTAGTCTCGTCAAATTTAATTGTAGTAATAAACATGTTGGGGGATTCATGTACCATACCCCTAAGTGGACCCAACTTGGTCTCATTCAAACTGGATGTCTGGTTCTCTTCAAACATAACTTAACTTGATTACAGATCACAAACAATAGCAAAAACAGAACAATAACTCACTGGTGTAGTAGATTGATCAACAGGTGTGGCAGTACCTGAGGGGACACGAGTAGCAGAGGTCCCTGGCAGCAATATCAAATCTTTAGTTCATCTTCCCCCAACCAGATTTGCAACATCCAAGCAAGAGAATCAAGATTTGAATAGAACAGATCCATTACGGTTGAGCAGGCTTTTCATGATTTGAACAGCTACATGGATCTCCTCCAATCCTTGACTATTTTGTGTGGGGTTTGTTTCTACAACTCCCCTTCAAAGAGCCAATCGAAATGAAGATGCTTTTAGTGAGTAGAATCATCAAATCTTAAAAAACGGAGGGTTTTCGAGTTGCTAAAGAAAACCCTTCGAAAAATCCACTTCGAGGCTTCAAAAAATTTCACAAAAATCACAACAAATCTCCATAAATTATGGCGAATCGGGTTCTACTCTCTCTGACCTCCGGCCACCTCTGACACAGGTATAGCGTATTGACGCCATATGGATGTGAACGTCAACAAGGGTTTCAGCTCTTCTTCGTCTTCTGTAGTCTTCGATCTTTTTCTGGGTGGCTCTAATACCAAGTTGGTTTAGTTGATTGATGTTCATGCAAGTAGTTAGAAGAGAAAAGGAGGAGAGAGAGAAGGAGAAGAAGAGAGATGGAGAACGGAATCATATACGTTGGTATTTATATTAAACCTTTATTGATATACCGTACATATTATATACTATCTGTCTAAGGTTGAGGTTGGATCGAGACAGACCTAACCTTTGTTTTTTTTGCACAAAGTGGCTGCTCATGAGACTCGAACCTGCGTTTTCACGCTGACAGCCCGAGTCACTACCATTGCACCAAAGCAATGACCCTCATGATACACAACAACTATTGTTGACTTGATGGCAGCCTCTTGGATGAGCATAGCCCTGAAACCAGCTAACCGAGTGGTTGATTTTATTCTAACCTACTTAACTGAAGGTAAAACTTTGATGGCTAAAAAAACAAGTTTTAACTTGGAAAAAGGATCCACACATCGGGTGGTTGTAAGTAGGGGTGCAACTAGGACTGGGCTGGACCTAAACCTGGCTAACCTAACATGACCTAAAAGTCAGGTGATCTGGCACATTCAGATCTGGGGTTTCAGCTTAGGCCGAAAAATCTTGGCCCCACCTAAAGCTCAGCCTGGGTTTGGGTTGATATATATATATATATATATATATATATATATATATAATACTCTAAGCCTAGTCCAAGTGTCCAACTGTGCCCAACGAACTCAAGTCAGCTAGAGCCAAACTGGGTTGTGTTTCAAGGCTTAGTGAATTAAACTCTGATTGGGCTTGAATTGATTTTCAGGTGAGTTGGGTTTGACTGTTCAGTTTGTATGGTTGGGCCTCGGTAACCCAGCTGACTTGCACCCCTAGTAGGAAGTATCTGGTTTTTAAATTTTTTTTCATGCTGTGCCTTATCATAGAGGTGGCCTGTCTATTGAACAGAATGTATGGCCATTTTTTAAGTTGCAAAAAATGCGATCTAACTAATATTTATCTTGTTTCTCATTCCAGCCAGCAAGTGCTAGTAGTTTGAGAAGACACGTTATAGCATCACTGCTGCAGCACCATCAATCAATTGAGAGGAATGGCCATGCTCTTCAACCTGTATCTCCTGCAAGTTATAGTAGTTCTATGGAGGTACACATCCTCTGATATGTTTCTCTCTCTCTCTCTCTCTCTCCACCCCCTTGTATAATAAATAAGAAGGATATAAAATAAAACATGCAAGACTGAATGTGGATTCTCTATAATAATAATAATAATAATATACTGCAACAAAGTCTAGTACAACTAGAAAAAAACAGGTATGATTCAGACAAGCTTTCTGTAATTTGAGTGTTCATTGCAGCAGAATTGGCTTAGATTGTCCGGTCCAGTGCAATTGTACAAAATGTTCCTTTGGTTGAACGGTAATAATTTATATAGAAGTCGGGAGAGTGAGTTCCCTATAAATAAATACTTTTTTCTTTTCTTTTCATCCTTGGCTAAAAAATTAGCTCTCATTGATGATTCTAAGAGTGTGTGATGTAGCATACGTCAGAAAAATAAAGTGCAGGGAGATCCACAATAAAATAAAGTAGCAAGTCTAACAATAAACTAGATTTCTATTCTAGTCAAGTGCATTAACAATTTCAAAGAAGGGAAACTAACAATAGAACCCACTCATAAACTAGCAAGAACATATAAAAGAATAAAGTGTACTTATATGCTCATGTTATCAATTTCCATTTATACTATAGATAGCTAAACAATCAATGAAGATAGACCTACAAAAGGGCTTGAAAATACACTTTGGAACGATTGTATAGTGACCAGGCAGCAAGCATAAAAGTGGTATATGGTGGTGCTAATTTGGGCAAAGGTTTATGCAAATATAAAGGTAAGATAAGAGATGATGTCAAGCAAAAAGAGGGACTGATATAAGGTACTAGCACTTGGAGATTTGCAAGCCTAGTAATGGAGGAAATAGAGAAGAAAAGGTAGAGAAGAAGAGAGAAAATAGAGAGAAGTTAAGACAAATTGGAGTTAATCATAATGAGAGCAATTGTCTCTCCATATGCAAGATATTTATTCATAAGAGATTATACACCAATATAATGGTCTACATACGTGTTATATTATGACATAAATACCCTCAAGGCTACACATGCCTACACTCCCCCTTAAGCTGGAGAAAAGATATTGAACATTCCTAGCTTGCTCACTAGAAACATGAATTGTGGTCTACCCAGGCTCTGAGTAAAGATGTCGGCAAGTTGATCATGAGTTTGTATAAATGGGGTACAAATATTGCCCTTCTTGAGATAGTCCTTGATAAAGTGACGATCAACCTCTACATGCTTAATTTGATCATGTTGCACAGGATCATGTGCAATACTGATAGCGGCTTTGTTGTCACAATAGAGACTCACAAGTGCCTAGATGTGAAATCTCACTTCGGACAACAACATTTTCAACCAAAATAATTCGCAAACTCCATGAACCATAGATCTAAACTCTGCTTCAGCACTTGATCTGGCTACCATAGACTGCTTCTTGCTTTTTCAAGTAACCAAGTTCCCTCCAATGAGAGAGCAATATCCAGATATAGACTGACGATCTGTGAGTGAACCAGCCCAATCAACATCAATGTAAATCTCAACACGATGATGACCATGTCTCTTGTACAAGAGACCCATTCCTGGACAACCCTTTGAGTATTTAAGGATCTGGTATGCAGCCTCCATATGATCTTGAGTTGGTGCATGCATGAATTGGCTAATAACATTCACAACATATGTGATGTCCGTGCGAGTAAGGGATAAGTAAATAAGGCGCCCCACCAGTCTTTGAAATTTCCTAGCATTAATGAGCTTCTCACTGTCATCTTCTTTTAATTGATGATTTACCTCAATTGGTCTAGCACAAGGTTTGCAACCCTTAATTCTAGACTCCTTTAACAAATCTAACACATACTTTCTTTGAGACAAAAAGATTCTTTGCTTAGATTTGACAACTTCACAACTTCAATCCTAAGAAAGTATAGGAGAGATCCAAGGTCTTTAATCTCGAACTCTTTAGCTAACCCGTCTTTTAATCGTGCCACTTCAACAACATCGTTTCCTGTAACAATAATGTCATCAACATACCCTATTAAAGTTGTCACTTGAGAACCCTGTCTCTTGACAAACAAAGTGTGATCGGCTTGAGCTTGCTTATATCCAGATTTCAACATGGCCGATCTGAATCTCTTAAATCACACATGTGGAGATTGTTTCAGACTATACAATTTCTTTAGCTTGTAGACCTTCCCCTCAGCAACATACATCATACGAAAACCTGGTGGAGTGGTCATGTATACTTCTTCTTCTAGGTCTCCATGTAGGAAAGCATTTTTCACATCAAATTGAAAGAGCGACCAATTTTGATTTGCAGCAAGAGAGATGAGCACCCTTACTTTCATTTTGGCTACCGGGGAAAATGTCTCCTGATAGTCTATGCCAAATGTTTGAGTGTACCCTTTTGCAACGAAGCGTGCTTTATACCTTTCCACCGACCCATCCGACTTGTATTTGACTGTGAATATCCACTTGCACCCTACCAGTTTCTTTCCTTTAGAAAGAGGAACTAACTCCCATGTATTATTTTTTTCTAACGCCTTCATTTCCTCAACCATTGCATCCTTCCATTTTTGTCGTGCTAATGCTTCAAGTACACTGCGAGCAATAAAAACAAAAGATAAGGTCACGGAGAAACTATGAAAAGAGGGTGATAAGGAATTATAGGACACAAATTACACTGCGAGCAATAAAAACAGAAGATAAGGCCATAGAGAAACTATGAAAAGAGGGTGATAAGGAATTATAGGACACAAATTTTGACATAGGGTGTTGAGTACAAGTTCTTATACCCTTTCTCTCAGCTATGGGTAGATCCAAATCATCATGAGGTGGAAAAAGGGAAGTAATATTACCTGTCTCAGGAATTGGTTCAGAAGGCAACTCTTGGAGTGGTCATGAGAGTTCAGGTCTTCCTGTGCCTCTTCCATGTGCACTCTTTGTTTATGTCTTCAGGTATATACTTGCAACTCCCCCTTGCTACTAGTACTACTATCTTTGCCATCAAAGTGATACAACGGAATAGGAACAGGAAGAGGAATAGGGACTGAAGTAGAGCCAAGCAACTCTTCACTTGCAAACTGCTCCTCCTAAAGAGATGTCCCACAAGCTGAAAAAAAAGAAGGAATGGACAAGTTACATCGCGAGACACAAAGTAATGATGGATAGGAGGATGGAAACATTTGTACCCTTTTTGATTCACCCCATAGCCTAGAAAAATACATTTAAGTGCCTTTGGATCTAACTTGGTGCGATCAGATTTAGGTACATGGACATAACAAATACATCCAAAGGTATTTGGTGGTAAGGGGAACATGGATGAGTTAGGAAATAGGATCTCAACAGGGGTCTTTTGAGAAAGAACACGTGAGAGCATCCGATTAATGAGGTATGTTGCTGTTTGGACGGCCTTAGACCAGAACGTCCTAGGTACATCCATGGTAAACATAATTGCATTGGCAATCTCCAATAAATGTCTATTTTTCCGTTCAGCTACCCCATTTTTCTCAGGAGTATCTAGATAAGTAGTCTGGCGAATGATGCCAGAGGTATCAAGGAAATAGGAGAACTCTCGAGAAAGATATTCACTACCATTGTTGGACCTTAGGATTTGAAGTTTAGTGTTAAATTGTGTAATAATCATATTATGGAAAGATTTAAAGGCTACAAACACGTCACTTTTGTTCTTTAACATGTAAACCCAAGTTGCTAGAGAAAAATCATCCACAAATGTTACAAAGTATCTAAATCCAGACAAAGAATTTGTAAGGGATGGTCCCCACACATCAGAATGCACAAGAGATAAAGAAACATCATTTTTATTATTATTACCAAGAGGATAAACAACCTGACAATGTTTAGCCAACTGACATCCAAAAGAAATTAGATATAGAACAAGAAAATAGAGAAAACATTTTTTTCAACACAGAGAAAGACAAATGACTCAAACGGTGATGCCAAGTGAATAACTCATCTGATATTGAACTAGAATGCAGAAGGTACAGACTATCCTTCTCATGCCCTAAACTAATTGTCCACCTTATCACCATGTGCTAAAACACACAATGAGATGGAACAAAAAGTAACACAACAATTAAGCTTTTTTGTAATGTGGATAATGAACAACAAATTAAGAGTGAACTTAAGAACATGTAACACAGATGACATACATTGGTCAGGGGTAATAGAAATATCCCCTTGTCTTGATATCGGCGAAAGGGATCCATCTGCAATTCGGACCTTGTCCTTGTCTGAAGAAACCTTATAAGAAGAAAATAATGATGGCATACCAGTCATATAATGGGAGGCCCCTGAATCAATAATCTAGGAGCCCTATGGATTAGAGACAGATGCAGACAAGGCAGATACATATGTACCTGAATATGCAAAAGATGATGAAGGAACATTAGAAGGATGGTCTAGTTGAAAAACAAAACGTTTGAATGCCTCAATCTCATCTCTAAACAAATCTCCATCTGAAGAATTGGAAGACAAGGAGGCTGGAGGTGGGAGAATCGTTGTTCCTGATGGCATAGTAGTCACTGAATGAGCATTAAAGTGGCTAGTACCAAACCAACCTCCTCCCCGACCACTACTGGATGCACCTCGAAGAGAGGAACATAGGGGGAAATCTTGTGGTCGTCCATGAAAATCCCAACATTGGTCCAAACTGTGTCATAACTTGTCACAATGGTCGCACTTTACCCAGTCTCTATCATCAGAAGTGAAGTTCATTCGTCCACCACGGCCATGTCCTGTAATGCCACTTCGACCACCTCTAGTAGAGGTAAAAACTAGTGCTCATTTTTCAAAGGAGGTAGTTACATTCATCACCCCCTGGCATCCTTCTTCCCTATATATGTGAGCATATACCTCATTTAAGGAGGGTAAGGGGTCCTTCCCAAGAAGTAGGAATCACATCGCACCTGTTCGTACTTTGGATTTAGTCCTGCTAAGAATTCAAATATTTGAATACTTTCAACATGCTTCTTATACTCAATGGTTTCTTTCACATAGGCTCGGCGATATGTAGTGTAGTGGTCCAACTCATCCCACATTTTTCTTAAAGAAGAATAATACATAGCAAGTGGCCGATTTCCTTGCTTGAACTGAACAATCCGTTGTCTTAACTCATACACTTTAGCTGTGTGGCCCATTTGGGAATACGACTTGGCAAGGGCATCATAGATCTGATAGGTTGTTTCTAAGAATAAGAAGTGATTGCTAATTTCTGGTTTCATCGAATTTAACAACTAGCCCATTACAGTTGCATTCTCTATCTTCCACTTCCTATAACGAGGATCAGACTGAGGAGGTACAACCACCTCATCGGTTAGGTACTCCTCCTTGTCTTTACCTTGAATATAGATCAACACCGACTTGGACCACGTGAGATAATTGTTTCCATCAAACTTCATAGATGTTATTTGGGGTTAAAATGTACCCCCAATTATTTGGATATGACGACTCATCTCTTTGTTAGTTAAGTCACCCACAGTCTGGTCTGAGGTTCAGCTCTCTTCCTCCGACATCTCGTAAATGGAAATTTTCTAACCACAACTAATAACACAAAGATTAAGCCCCACATAGGCAAACCAGCCACTATACATACAGAAAACAAGGTTGGTTACAAGGTCGCCCTGGTCACACCTTGGGCACACTGTCATGGACAACCCTAGTTCAATGTTTCCGTGTGACACTTGTCTTGCCCCTGTGACACAAGTCAGCTTATCCTAAGCTAGCCATGCCAAAAAAACACTATGCTAAGCAAGCAACGATAAAGACAAAGTAAGAAAAGACAAACCAAGCACACACAACAGGAAGGAAACGAGCTATTGCATTGCATTAACAGAAGAGCATTACAACCCTAGAGCTAAAGGGGATCACCAGGCACAGTGTCTAGCAACACGAGCCACATCAACCATAGGGGCAAGGCTCAGAGGCTACACTCCTTGAGAACCTATCACTCCCCTATAAGGTTGATGTTATGTCTTTTTGGGATTGCCAAAAGCGAACATCCACCCCTTAGAAAATCATACTGGACTTATTAACAATAATCCCATCAGACTATATTTACAATAATGCCACTAGGCAACAAAAGGGACAAAAAACAAAGTGTCACAGGTCATGGCCATGCGAACAACACTGGATAAAATGGTTGTGACATTCTCCCCCACTTAGTTGGTTAATGCCCTTGTCGACTTTTCAAGATAGGCTTCAATCTGGTCGGTAAAGACGAGCAAGGTACTTGTGGGTTCCCAGCTTGTTTCGGTATCTGACAGGCCCTTCCATTTCACTAAGTATTCCATCTGGATCGTCTTGTTTGGAAGGACTTGCATTCGACCCTCAGCTACAATACGGTTAACTTCTCTCGAAGGCTTTGTAGTGACATAGGCTGTGGGTCGTGTGTGGTTGCTTTGCACTAGATCTTGTCTTTATGATAAGGCTTCAGAAGGCTAGCATGGAAGACGGGATGAAGCTTAAGCCAAGCTGGTAGTTGGACTTTGTAGGAGACTTTGCCCACTCGTGCAATGATTGGAAATGACCCTTCGTATTTATGAACTAGTCCCTGATGAATACGACGAAGGTACTTAAGCTTTTCGGCCCTTAGTTTCACGAGCACTAAGTCTCAAACTTTGAACTTGTCAAGCTTCCTCTTTTGATCGGCCCATTTCTTCATTTTTCGTGAGGCCTTCTCTAAATAGGCTTGGACAATCTCTACATTCTTGTGCCAATCCTTGGTGAAGTGGTAAGCTTTAGGGTTGTTTTCTTGGTAACCAGTGGCTACGGTATGTGGTATGAATGGCTACTGCCCTATCACAAGTTCAAATGGGCTCTTGTTGGTGGAAGAACTCTGTTGCAAGTTGAAGAAGAATTGAGTGATGACTGGCAAGTTCACCTAATTCTTCTGGTTGGCACTTACAAAGTGCCAGAGGTATTCTTCCAATAAAGCATTCATACGCTCAGTCTGGCCATCGGTCTGAGGGTGGCCACTTGTTGAGAAGTTTAACTGTGTTCTGAGGAGCTTGAATAACTTAGTCTAAAACCGCCATGTGAATCTTGGATCTTGGTCACTGTCAATGTTCTGGGGCACTCCCTAATACTACACTACATTCTTCACAAATAAGTAGGCTGTTTCTTCCGCTGAGCAATTGATTGGGGCTAGGATGAAGGTAGCATACTTTGAGAATCTGTCCACTACTGCCAAGATTGTCCCATGCTCCCCCACTTTTGGTAGAGAGGAGATAAAATCCATGGAGACACTCTCCCAAGGCCTTTGAGGTACTGGCAATGATTCAAGCAACCTAAAGGGTCTATCTCTCTTAACCTTTTGCTGTTGGCATACAAGGCACTTCTTGACATACTCCATCACGTCATCCCGCATGCGTGGCCAGAAATACCCCCACTCTAGTAGTGCGAAGGTTCAGCACCATCCTTAATGGCTTGCCCATAGAGTGTTATGACACTCCCGCATTAGTTCTCTCCTTAGTTCCCCGGACCTCAGAACATATAGTCTACCCCCTTTGGTGTATAGGAGCTGGTCTTTGGTCTAAAATCTGTGTCTTGCCTCTCTCCATTAATGGTCATAATAGTTTGGCTTGGGGATCTGTCTCGAGTCCCTTTTGGACACGGTCTAGCAATGTGCTCTTCAACTGGGAAGCACTCTGTTGTACTTGTTGTGTCAATGCCACGAGTTCGGCTTTGCGGGTCAGGGCATCTACAACGGTGTTGGTTCGTCCTGGCTTATACTCAAGTGCCAAGTCAAACTCTGATCGGAATTCTTTCCAACGAGCCTACTTTGAGGTCAACTTCTTAGTCATGAAATGGGACACTACTGCATTGTCTGTCTTCACAACGAATCTAGACCCAAATAGGTAATGTCTCCATACTCGAAGGCAATGTACCATAGCTAGCAACTCATTGTCTTGGGCTGTGTAGCGTCTCTTTGTCTCAGAAAGCTTCCTGCTCTCAAAAGCCACAAGGTGATTATCCTGCATCAAAATACCTCCAAGAGCATAGTTAGAAGCATCAGTTTGAACTTCAAAAGGCTTAGTTAAGTCAGACAGTTCTAGTACTGGGTTAGAGGCCACAACAAGCTTTAGTTTTTCGAAGGCTTGGTTGCAAGTATCTAACCATGCTCATGGTTGGTCTTTCTTTAACAAGTCTATAAGTGGTGCAGCCTTCCCTGAGTACCCTACGATGAAACGACGGTAGTAGTTGGCTAGTCCCAAGAATGATTGCAACTCACTCACATTGGTTGGTGGCTTCTACTCTTGGATGGCCCTGCCCTTCTCCATTTCCATTTTCACTTGTCCCTTACCAACAACATGGCCTAGGAATCTAATGCTCTCTTATACAAATGAACATTTTTTTCTTTACATATAAATGGTTTTTTGATAATAAGTTGAAGACAGGGAGGAAGTGCTCTACATGCTCCTCTGGGGTAGAACTATAGACCATAATGTCATCAAGGTACACCACCACAAACTTGTTCAGGCAGTCATGAAATATTTCATTCATCAAGGTGCAAAATGTGGTTGGGGCATTGGTCAGCCCAAATGGTATGACAAGGAACTCAAGCGCGTCATATCTCGTGATGTAGGTGGTCTTTGGCTCGTCACCTTCCATAATGCGAACCTGATAGTATCCTGACCTTAAGTCCAACTTTGAGAAGTATTTGGCCCCTCCAAGCTAGTCAAACAGGTCTGCAACCAATGAGATTGGGTAGGTGTTTCTCACTGTCACCTTGTTTAAAGCTCTATAGTCCACACATAGTCTCAGGCTCCCATCATGTTTCTTTTGAAAGATCACAGGCGTCTCGTAAGGTGCCTTGGAGGGTCGCACAAAGCCCGCTTCTAGTAACCCATCTAAGTGTTTCCGAAGCTCAACTAGCTTCAGGGGAGCCATTCGGTAAGGAGCCTTGGTAGGTGCCTTCACCCCAGGGATGATCTTTATCTAATGGTCAATGGCTCGTCGTGGGGGTAAGTTCTTCGAGGGTTCCTTGGGCATCATGTCCTTAAACTCATTTAAGACCTTGTATACTACCTCAGACATAAGGTCTTGGGCCGACTCCTTTGTATCTAACTTTAGTGCCACCAAATAGGTCATCTCCCCCTTTCTAAAAATCCTTCTTCAATTGTAGGGTTGATATCAACTTCTCATTGTCTCTCTTGGAAACAAGGATCATGCATAGAGTCTTTTCGAGCATGTAAAGTGACTTTAGATAAGACAGGCACGACTTTGTTGTCTTGTAGGAACTCTATCTCCAAGATTACTTGAAAATCATTCATCGGGATTGCCATTAAGTTGGTCTTCCTTGTCTATACCCCCAACTCAATAGGGACTGATTTAGTTGTGCCATGTACTGGGCGGGTTGCCGAGTTGACAACCTTAATGCGACTTGTTTCTTTCTCCAACTTTAAGCCTAGTCGCCAACGAAGTTATGAGTCGCTCCCGTGTTAATCATGGCCCGGGTGTCCTTCCCATTTATCTTCACATCAACAAACATGAGACCCCTAGATGTGGTTTTCTTGTCAGCCACTTAGTCCTTCGGGGCATACAATAGTTGGAGAGCTCTCATCCTTGGTTCTTCTCCTTCGTCTTCTTCCCTTGAGGCCTCACCTTGTGTTGGGTTTGCTTGTAAGGCATCGATGACCTGCTTCTGTGGTCATTCAGATACTCGGTGTGGCCGTTCACGTAGGAAACACCTAATGATTTTAGAGCCCGTTGTGGTCGACGTCAAACCCTTTGATGAGAAAGAGTCGTTGTTGTAGGACTTTCCACCGTTGTGCCCTTGCCCTTGTTCGCTTTGGCAGATTTGTTACCCCTATGGGTAGACATCTTTTTCTTATCAGGGGCATTAGTATTGTAGTCATTCAGTCGCGACCTGTGCCAAAGCCAAGTCTTGCACCCACTGGCGCTGTAACTCTGTCTGTGCCCAAGGCTTGAGGCCTTCTAGGAAGTAGAACAGCTTGTCCTTCTCGGACATGTCATGGATATCAAGCATGAAGGCTGATAATTGCTTGGCATACTCTTTCATCATGCCAATGTGTTACAATCGGCGTAGGTTCCTACAGGCTATGTATTCTACATTCTCTGGGAGAAACTAGTTCTTGAACTCTCTTCAAGTCTTCCCATATATCAATTGTGCACCGCTCATTCTGAATGTCATCATATTAAATATGTCATCACAAGTTGGCATCACCTGATAGATACATGGTGGCCATCAAGACCTTGGTCTCTTCCGAGTCAGGTTTGACTGCACGAAAGTAAAGCTCCATGTCAAAGAGGAAGTTCTCTAGCTCTTTGGCATCTCGGGCACCTCCATAAGCTCTATGTTCAGGAACTCTCACCCTCGTTGGGGCCTCAATCCCATCCATTTCCCCGTGCCAACAACTCTCATAAGCAAGTTGATCTGGGTGCTCAGATCCTCTATTTGAGTCCAAAGGGCTTCCACGGTGCCTTGCATGTCCTCATCGAGCACCTCGACCACTCCCACAAGCTGATGTTGTCCATCTTGTAGGATATCCACCCGCTGACTCAACTGATCTAGCCTACCAAGCGCCTCAACTACGTGTTCTGCATGCGCATTTGGTGCATCCAATCAGTCCTTGGTATTGTTTCTAACCATTTCATCTTGTCCTACTCAAGCCTAGCTTTGATACCAATTGTCACAAACAACCCTAGTTCAATGCTTCTGTGCGGCACTTGTCTCGATCCCACAATACAAGTCAACCTATGCTAAGCTAACCACGTCAAGCAACACTTCGCTAAGCAAGCAGCAACAAAGACAAAGCAAGGAAAGACAAACCAAACACACACATACAACATGAAGGAAATAAGCTATTGCATTGCATTAATAAAAGAGCATTACAACCCTAGAGCTAAAGGGGATCACTAGGCACAGTGTGTAGCAACACAAGCCATGTCAACCATAGGGGCAAGGCTCAGAGGCTACACTCCTTGAGAACCTGTCACTCCCCTACAAGATAGATGTTAAGCCTTTTCGGGATTGCCAAAAGGGAACATCCACCCCCCAAAAAATCATACTAGACTTATTTACAATATAATACCATGAGGCTATATTTACAATAATGCTAATAGGCAACAAAAGGGACAAAAAGCTAAGTGTCACAGGCCATTACCATGCGAACAACGCTGGACAAAATGGCCGTAACAACACGGTCACACAACCTACAGACAACTAGCAGAGAGGCCCTAAAGCACCCAGAACATAGATCGGAGGCCGAACAACACAAACAAGCATTGTGAAGTTTTCAAAAACCTCATTAAAGGCATACATCACTGTTGCACACAAGATTTTCTCCAACAAATTTTAAAAAAATCCAAGTATAGCATTAGGCGTCAAAACCATGAGCCCAAGAACCCAAAAAATCGCCACCGAGACTTTAATCCTTAACCAAATTGCACCAAACAAGTTTTGGATGATTCCTTAGTAAAAAACGACCCATCCCCTTGAGATTAATTAAAGAAAAAACCTTTTAACCTGATCAAATCGACGGATCTACCAATTTGGGTTTTTTTTTCCAGATCGGACAAAATCCTTCAAAAATCCCATCTCCAAGCTTCAAAAAAATCCAAAAAAATTACTACAACTACCAGCAGGCAAAAACAACCCACCACCTAGTGTTTCAAAGTTTGACACACCGTACAACCTGCTAACGTCAGTTGTGCGGACGCTGATGTCAACACAGCCTTACGCGCATGATTTTGTCCTTGTCTTGGCGTCAATGCTCGGATACCAACTTGAAGACTTGCAAGCCCAATAATAGAGGAAATACAAAAGAAAAGATAGAGAATAAGAGGGAAAAGAGGGAGGAGAAGTTAAGACAAATTGGAGTTAATTATATGAGAGCAATTGTCTCTCCATACACAAGGTATTTATTCATAAGAGATTATACACCAATAAATTGGTCTACATATGTATTATAGTATGACATCAATTCCCTCAAGGCTATACACGCCTACACTGGCAACAACTAAGAAGTAGTTATGTAGGTGACAATGAAGCAATCAAAGGACTTATGTAGTAGTAAGAATACTTGGGCAGTAGCCTGTGATGGATGTGTAGTAGTTTAAATAGAATCTTTCATCAGCCATTGAGTGACATTAGTCTTGTAGAACACCTTCCAAACCAAGTATCAAATCAGCCACCACAGTAGATCTTCCAATCTTCAAGTAGTCTTCATTAGGGAATTTCTTCAAACACCTTGAGTGCACAAATAATCTCTTACAGAAATTTATATACTCATAACCAATGAATTGCTCCAACTTTCAAGCAGCTAAACACTCCAACTTTGTACTTGATGTCATAGGTATGCTCCCATGTGTAGCCGGCTGTTAGGAATTATGGCTCCTTGGAAATTATTCAAAGGAATATGAACACTTGTCTGGCCGAATGCTATAAAGTATGGGGATTTGAATTTCTTTAATTCAAAACTCCTAGGAAGGAGTTCCTAGGGTAGCCGTAGGGTATAGGGGATCATAAACCATCACAAAAGTAAGATTAAACTAAGGTGGGGTTGCTCGAAAATTTCTGGGCAGCCACTAAAGGGTTCTTGAATGGGGTTTTCTATGAATTTTCTAGGTTATAAAAGTGGCCAAATGGTATTGGGATGATGGTATGGTTGTGTGTTGAAAGAAAGTGAGAGGATGGTATGGAGAAGTAACCGGATGGTGTAGGAGGTTTAATGGAAAGAAGATAATGATTATGGAGGTGGTATGACGCCTATGGAGATGGGTTTTGACTAATGGAAACAAGGGAATGCAATGAAAACCAGAAAAATTAATGGAGAAGAAGATGAAGATGATGATGGAGAAGAAGATAGATGGGATATAGAATAATTACCTTAAGGAAAATCACTAATCCTCACATTGGAAATCACCAACCAAGATTCAAGTTTAGGCAAAACTTGAATGTAGGCATATATGTAGTGTGCGTGTGTGAGGGTATAATGGTATTTTTGTATCTCATTGTACCCTAGTATATAATAAAACGCAACACCGTATGGGAGAAAAATATACGCTCTCCCTACGTTTTCCTCCTCTCCTCTTCTTCTCCTTTTTTTCTTCTCTTTCCCTTTTCCATCTCTCCCAAAATATCCAACTTGGTATCAGAGCAGGTTTTGGTCGTGGGTTCAAATCCCAGTAGTAGTATTTTCTCGGATGTAGTGTTGTGTGCGTAGCTCCCCAAGTGTGTTCTCAGGAGAGAACAGTGTTCCTCTTAAGGGGGGGTGTTGAAGTAAATTTAATTTGTGTGTCTCCTAACACCTTAAGTTTTAGGAGAGTTGGTGTTACGATCGAAGACTGATCGCGTCAACAGGTCTGTACGTCGGGTGAAGCCCAAAAGTTAGGGTTTTTTAGCGTGGTGATTTATCAAGATTTTTTTTAGGATTTTACAATGATCGGATCTAAGTTTTTTTTTTTTGCGATTTTTTGAAAAAAACAAAAATGGCTAGATCTGAGAAAAGTGTTCGATCTGATCGTCTTGGGGGTTGTTTCGGTCGATGATCTCCTTTATATGGGTCATTTTTTTTGTAAGGAATCTTTTCAAGTGGTCTCGCGTCGTTTGGTGGAGAATCGAAGTGTCGGTGACAAGTTTCGTTTGGGTACCCTACAGCCTGACAATTTTTTAGGCAATTTTTCTTTTTTTTTTTTGCTTTAAAAATTAGATTTAATTTCTTTAATCACCTTTTATGGGTTGTTAATCCCTATGTGAGTGTGATTACGGTTGTTGGTGGTCGCAATTTGTTGTTACGGCGATTCAGGGCTGTTTCTGCCTCCCAAGCCTCTAGTTAAAGCCTCTTATATGTATTCCTTGGTGTTTGTGCCATCCTCACTTGTGTGTGTGAGGTTGTGTGGTCGTGGAAGTTGTGTTGGAGTGTGATTTTCTCCGTTTGCAGTATCAAGTATGTCAGATACAAGCAATATCATGGATGTGCCTTCTAATGGGTTGGAAGCAGGAACTGACAATCCAAACACCCTTATTTTCACAGTACGTTTTGATGGCAGTAACTTCTTTCCTTGGTTTCACTCTGCATATATTTATATTACTGGTAAGAGGAAGCTCGGGCATGTGATTGGTGCGACTAAAGCTCTAGATCCTAGCTCCTCTTCTTTTCCTAAATGGGAGGCGGAAAATGCCGTAGTCATGTTTGGTTACTTCATTCCATGAAGCCGAAAATTTCTAACACCTTTATGTATTGATCGATTGTCAAAGCTATCTGGGATTCCATGATTTAGACTTATTCAAAGAAAGGCAATAAGGCCTAGATGTATGATCTACGACGAAAGATCGCCTATTTTCATTAAGGCGATAAATCTCTTTCTTCCTACTATTCTACACTTAAAGGGATGTAGCAAGAAATTGATTACTACAAGAGTTATCGCCCCAAGTGTTCTGAAGATGTTATTGAGTATCATAAAGAGGTTGAAGAATGTTTGACTTTCTAGCTGGTCTCAATTCTGACTATGATGGTATCCGGATACGAATTCTGGGAAAAGATCCCTTTCCATCCCTTAATGAAGTGTACTCATGTACAAGAAGAAGAAGATCGTCGTCATCCCATGTTGAATCCTACAACACTTTCTTCCATAGAAAAATCAGTCATTCTCTCTTCTAATTAGCATGGTGGTCGAGGTGACTCCCGTGGCTATAGTGGTGGTGGTCAAAGCAATTTTCGAGATAGAAGAGGCGGTTTTTTAGGGGATGAGCGGGATAAATTCAAATGTGATCATTGTGGACGGTTTGGACATTTAAAGGACAGATGTTGGGATCTACATGGTCGTCCCCAGGAGTTTCAGGGTCGATCTCAATGCGATTCTTTTAATAGATGACGAGGTGGCCCTTGTAGTCTTGTTGGGGGCTGGTTAGGTGCCAATTCTGTGACTTCTACTCCTCTAGAGATTACACCTACACCTTCTGCTAATTCTGTCTCTAGCTCCTTTTCCCGTGATGAAATTAAGGCTTTGGAGCGCTTCATGTTGAGTTTGGATACCTCTATATCTTCTCCTCAGACATCTTTTGTTCATTCAGGTACCTTCGCCTCTATTTTCAGTGCTAGTGTCTCTTCTCTTGGTCACACCTGGATTATTGATTCAGGGGCCTCTAACCATATGACTGGTATGTTTTCTTTTTTTTCTTCTACTCTTTGTTCTAGGAAGGATAAGGTACATATTGTCAATGGTTCGTATTCGTCTATTGTCGGTAAGAGAAACATACCTATCACTCCTTCATTATCTTTGTCCTCTATTTTTTATGTTCCTAAGTTTACTTTAAATTTGTTATCAGTTAGTCATTTGACCAAGTCCTTAAATTGTAGTGTGACTTTTTTTCCTTCTTACTGTGTCTTTTAGGACTTGAGTTCGAGGAGGATGATTGGTAAGGTACATGAGGACAATGACCTATACATCTTGGATACCCCTCCACATTCAACATTACCTGTTCAATAGATTTCAGTTCTTGCAATAAATGATGGCAAACTTAATTTCTTGCAGCTATCTCAGTGGCATAACCGTCTTGGCCATCCCTCTCTTTTTACTTAAAAAAAGTTGTTTTCACATTTATTTTTTAATTGTAACTCAGGTTTTCATTATGCTTCTTATGAATATGCTAAGCATTGTCAAGCCTCTTATCCAGTTAGTTTGAATAAAAGTGATTCTCCTTTTGATATAGTTCACTCTGATGTATGGGGACTTGCTCCTACTGTGTCTTTGTCTGGATTTACATATTTTGTGACTTTTGTTGATGACTATTCCCGTGTGACTTGGATTTATCTATTACAATAAAAAATGATGTTTTTTTCTTTTGTATCATTTCACAAGATGGTTGAGACCCAGTTTAGTTAGAAAATTAAAATTCTACGGTTTGAAAATGGGGGTGAATGTATATCCCATGTTTGTTCTTCCTTTCTTGACTAATTGGGAATCCTTCATCAAACAATATGTCCTGATACACCTGAGCAAAATTGTGCTACAGAGAGAAAAAATAGGCATCTACTTGAAGTGGCTCGTGCATTGATGTTTACCATGAATGTTCCCAAAACTTTCTGGTCTGATGCAGTTTAGACGGCTGCCTTTCTCATTAATAGAATGCCGAGTCATGTGCTTAATTATAAGTCACCAATTGAGGTCTTATCTTCTCCAGCATCCTTGTTTCTTATTCCTCCTAAAGTCTTTGGGTGTGTTTGCTATGTACATGTGGATAAATCCCATCGGTCTAAGCTAGATCCTAAAATTCTTAAATGCATCTTCTTGGGGTATGCTCTAGCCAGAAAAGTTATAGGTGTTATCATCTTGTTACTCGACGACGGTTGGTTTCTATGGATGTTACATTTCATGAAACAATTTTGTTTTTTCTTCTTCTAGTTCGTCTTAGGGGGAACTTTCTTCTATTGAGTCTTTGCCTCCTCTTCCTGTTCCAACTTTTATCTTTGATTCAGGTGTTCTTGGTGAAGGGGAGAAGGTTCTTCAAGTTTATTCTAGAAAGAAGAAGTTTGACTTTGTCATTGTTCCTTTAGTTCCCAACCAAGATGTCTCATCAGATTCAGATTGGATCCAGGTAACTCATTTCTTCCTGACTTTGATTTTCCTATAGCCATTCGGAAAGGTGTTAGATCGTGTGTTAAACATCCTTTGGCTAACTTTGTGTCTTATCAGTCCCTATCTTCTTTATACCATTGTTTTGCTCTTGCTTTGTCATCCGTCTCTATCCCTTGCAGTGTTGTAAATGCCATTTCTCAACCACAGTGGAAAACTGCTATGCAGGATGAAATGGTTGCCTTTGAAAGAAAGGTACTTAGGATATTGTTGATTTGCCTCGAAACAAAGTCCTTATTGGGTGCAAGTGGGTTTATACCATTAAGCTCAAACCTGATGGGTTCGTTGATCGTTATAAGGCTCGGCTAGTTGCAAAAGGCTACACTTAGACTTATAAGA
>JAOXJP010101228.1:0-14389 GCA_025762735.1 Platanus orientalis | reverse complement strand
TGTGTGTGTGTGTGTGTGGGGGGGGGGGGGGGTCCTAATTATCTCTTAATTAAGAGTTCTCTTTACTTTCTTATCAAAAAATAATAATAATAAAAAATAAATAAGAGGTCTCTTTATTAGGCCGTGTTTGGTTGCCACCCGTAATGAAATCTTTTCATTTTAAATTTTCATATGGGTGTTATTGTTCAATTTTTTTAGTATTTTATTGAAACAAGATAAACTCAATTACTTGTTATTTCTTCCTCTATATTCTGGTTATGGTATTATGACTTCTACTGTAGTTACTTCTAGTAATTTTTTGTTGTTGTTGCTGTTAACATTGAAATCCTCTACTGTGTAAGATATATTTTTATTGTATCTACAGAACCCACTCGATAGACACTTTAGTTTGAGATTTGTTCAATACAATTCTGTTAGTTCTTGTTTATAACCCACCACTATTTCCAAAATTTATTACCTATTCACATCAAATTTTGACCTCAAAATCATGTAAGCCACATTTCCTAACATGATGCTTACACAGAGACACAACAATGCTTATAAATTGATGATGGCATACACATTTCTAGCAATGCTTACAAACATAAAAAAAGTAGGAACAAAACATGTTATCCAGTCACATTTTTGTCTTGTTAATCCATATTATTTTAAAGTAAAGACAAATTAGGGTGCTTTGTCATGTGAGATCAAAGGGTCAAAGAATTAAATGATAATGATTTTGCATTTTCTTCTGTTCCCTCTTTTTAGAGGAAAAGAGAAAGAAAACCTATACATTACAGATATACCCCACTCCCCACCTATGATCATGCTATAATGCTCTTACCTATGACTTAAAGAAAGAAAACACAGTAAACCCACAACCCATTTCCCTCAAAAAAAAAAAAAAAAAAAAAACAAAAACATACAGAGAGAATCAAACCTCCATCTCCATGGCTCAAGAGCTACAAGTACAGTTACACTACTCTGCAACTCTTAAAGCAAATGACTACTGAGTAGTTGAAACTCTCCATAACCAAAACTTAGACTCTAAGCAAATAAATACTAAGTTCAGGTCCTCCAGTGCCATCTGGGTTCATCATATAGAAAGCTTCCGAGTCTCTAGACCCAACAACTCGCTCAAATTTAGCCCTCATGTACATGAGTTCACCCTCTGATCCAGCCCCATTCCCCGGTAACACCCCAGCACCCATTGAAATTGGCTCCACAGCTTTCAACACCTTCCACTCATCAGGCCCACATTCCCTCCTCATCGCAAACCCATACTTCTTCCCATTACAGTAAGTCCTCCAAATCGGCTCTTCTGGCAATCTTACCCCCTTCTTCTCCGCATTCTTATCGCATTCCAAAGCAATTCGAACCAACCCAGATGCCATTTCTCGAACCAATCCACTCGTCGAAGTGGCAAGCTCGATCAAGAAGGCCGGATTCGATTTGGGATCATCCTGGAATGCGAAATGTACATGGCCGCGTCGATACCCAAAAAGGGTTCCTACCACTCGAGCACCAAGACCAGATTGAGACCGGTTTTTACCAAAGGAGGTGAGAACCGATCGGAGCCTTGCTACTGTCACAACCGGCACTTTCTTCCTCGGCGCCGGCGCCGGCACAGATACTGTCGGTGTAGGAGCCGAGCTCTTCCCCTGTCCTTCTTTCTCCTCCACACAAGAGGAGTTGAGGGTCAGAACTTCTTCTTCATCAGCTTCATCTTCAACCCTCTTTCTCCAATGAAAGTTTCTCCTGGAGAAGGAGAAGGAGAACTCATGAGGGGTTTTGGCCATGGTTGTCTTCATCTGAGAAAGCAAATCAAAGAGGAGCACAAATTCTTAGATGGGTTGAAGAGAGATGAGAGAATGGAGAGAGATAAAGATGGGGATTTCAGATTCTGTTTTCTGCTCTTTTGCTTTGTGGGTTGTGTGGGCTCATTTATTGTTCGCTACTAGTCCTTTTCGTCAGCCTTGGGAGACCAAGAGACTGCAAAGAATCCTGGCAAAAGGAAGGAGAGCACCCCCACCAAAATATAGTAAGAAAATAAAGAATAGAGGTAGGGAAAGACAGGATTAGGGAGAAGAGAGGGACAAGAGAGATTAGGAAGAGAGAAGCAGAGACAGCTTAATAGACGAGTAGAGGAATCTGAGGCTGAGGAGACAATATTTGTGTTATTTCTTTTTCATGTGTGGGGACTGAGGAGGAGGAGGAGGAGGAATACGGAAAGAGGGTGGGGTAGGAAAAGAAAGAGAGCTTGACTGGTTTAATCTTGACTTGCATTGGAAACAGTTAAGAGCAGGTAAAGGCACGCCAACCGTACCCACAAAGGCCCACCACCACCTCATCCTTTACCGTTGCTAATTCCATTCTTTTGCACTTGAACCGACAGTGTTCTGTTTCCATGTCTTCCTCTTCCTTTCTTTTATTGGGACGTGATGGGATGGTTGGAGCTACTGTGCTCAATGGCACTCGTCAAGCAAACGATGGTTTCAAGTTGTTGGACTATATGAGAGTAAGTTTCTAGATTCTGGGTTCTTCTTTGAACTTTAAAATGATCTTTGAATTGCTCTTGGCTGTGTCTTTGTCGGTGGTAACTAGGGACAAGTTACTAAATAACTCAGATTGTCAGGCTACCAAATCACTGGATTGATCCGAGTTAATGCTAATTGTGTGGGACATAACATTTGATGGGTCCAACTGAGATCTCTCTTGGCAAGTATCGACCTGTCTGTATGATCATAACTATTCATCTTTAAGACTATCCATCCAAAGGAATGTGTTAGATTGGGTAGCTGTGAGCACCTCTGGCTTGCATTCAAGTAGAGGATCTCCCAAAGAGACCCATGAAGGGGTTTGTCTCACCGACCTTCGTGTGCTGAAGTCAGTCCTTATAGTCAATCTAGCAGAATTCTTGAGAAGCTTGATAAGCCCATGAACTCACATGGAGCAAGTCAGGAAAACACACAAAAACTATGATCTTTTAATGTCACCGACCGAATTTAAAGGATCAACTAACCGTGATCTGCTATTAACAATTGAGGCAGAGACAGATTGGACGAACTCTTATAAAGTAACCATTTAGTGGTAGAAGTACCTTGGTGATAGATATGAATTTTCAGTGCCCTCGGCCCCTCACAAGTACGATTTACTAATATCCTTAGTCATGGATTCTTTGACATTATTTTATATATTAATTAAATAATTATTTAAGAAGTCTAATTGATCAAACTACTATTAGAATCATTTTTGCTTAGAGAACTATATCAGATGATCCAAGGGTTATCTTAACTGAAGCTTAGAAACAAGAGGGTTGGATCAACTTTCATTGAATCACTTCAATATCCCCCCATGCCATCTAAATAAGAAAATAAATTTAAAAGAGAATGCTAAATATGTGTCATGATTACAGCCATAGCATCTTTTGTAATCTAACTGCTAAGATTTAAACTTCTGTAGTGAACTTAGCTTTTATTTATGTGGAGGAAAGAAAAAAATTGATTTGAGAAATATTCTTTGTAAACTGATTAGGGGTTTTAGTTGTATTGGATATTCAAAATATTGAATCTTTATAGATTCGATCGATTGAAAGGATTTCAATCAATTGAACTTTATCGATGATAAAAACACCTTCAGCTCAATTGATCCATCAAAAATATTCTTCGATCGATCAAACTGTCTAGATTGTGAAAAAATAACGTTTGTGATAACTCGTGATTCTTCATATGAAAAAGTACATAATGTGTCTACAGACATCAATATGTGATTATTCATATAAGAGGGTGTCGAAGACGTTTGTAAATACATCTAAAAGTCCTTTACAAAATCTATAAAAAAGGGAATCACTTAGACGTTAAATAGACTATGAAATTATATCTCTCCCAGTCTCTCTCTTTTCTTTGTTATTATTATTATTGTTTGCAAACGTTTATGGCTTTGTCTATAAACGTTTTAAGTTTTTATGGAATTTTATTTCATTGGATCTGAACCACACTTATTGCCATTCGTTATTGATCTTCTTATACTGTGTGGGTCCAAGAAGATTATGCCGTTGAACCCTAGGACAATTGCTGGAAAAGCCCTACCGCATCGGAATAAAGGGATGCGAATACCGTTAAGAACAATGCCTACTGACACACCTTAGGACAAACTAGTAAGAGCCTTCTAACTTTATTTCTCTCGTGTTAATTTTACTAATAATTTATGTTGTTACTTGCAAATTTTGGTTTTTGTTTGTTGATACTAAAATAATGACTTACTTAGTATTTTGATTATAAAATTGCAAATTGGATGTCCCGATTATATAGCATTTGTATTTATTGCTAATTTGTATATTATTATCATTGTTTAACAACAATCTTAACAACATTATTAGTTGTTAGACATTAATTATTATGGATTTCCTTATTCTTGATATAAGATATAATTATTTAGTGGTTCTCACTTCAAGAGATGGGAAGAGAGGGTTCTATTCCTACTAGAAAATGGTGGGTAAAACAAATATAAAGCTTGAAAAAAATCAGGATCAATATGAACCTGCAAGATCCTATTTAAGTCAAATTTAAGAAAAGACAAACAAAATTTGCAAACATGCAATTTGAGTGTCATGACTAATACATTGTATGATGGATACTGTAATTTAGGGAATAGTTTAATTAATAAGTATATAGTAGAAAACACAAGAACTAAAAATTATGTTGTTAAAAAAAATTTTGACTTCAAAATAACATAAGATAAACCGGTAATTTCTCAATTAGAAGATTTTCAATTAATGGTCAATGATTTGGCCACTGAAAACATGATATTACTTGAATCATTTGTTGTTGCATTACTTATTGAGAAGTTACTGCCATCTTGAAAAGATTATTAAAAAAATATTAAACAAATAGAGAAAAGATAGAAGCCTTAAAGAAATAATTATTAACATAAAAATAGAACAGACAAACAAAGACCATGCTATCTTAAAAAAGGCTAATGAATCTATATTTAAAGCCAAATAGAAAAATATGGAGAGAGTTATGAAAATAATATATTTGAAAGTTTTAAGAAATCTTTCAGTAAGAAAGAAAATAAATTTAAGAAAACTAAAAAGTGATAAAAAAAATACTTTAACTATGAGTGTTTTGTTTGTGGAAAAATAGAACATAAAGTTGCATTTTGTAAACATCGAAAAAACAAAGAAATCCAAAAAGAGTAAGGTGAACCGATAGAGATGGAAACGATAGTGGTTGTTGTCACAGAAGAAAATATGATCAATAATGCAAATGATTGGATAATAGCTATTGGAGCTACCAGGCACATATGCAGTGACACATCTGCATTCATCACCTACACTCCACAAGTGATGGAGAAGTTGTGTACTTGGAGGATTCAATAACTTTACCTATTACTTGCAAATGAAATGTGTTTCTTAAGCTTAATTCTAGAAAGGTCCTAGCATTAAACAACGTACTGTATGTGAAAGACATTTGCTGTAACTTTGTGTCAGGAAGTTTACTTAGAAGAGCAGGAATAAAACTGATGTTTGAGTCAGAGAAATTAATACTTACTGAAAATAATGTTTTCCTTATAAAAGGTATTGTACCTTCAGGTTACATGTACTTAATGTCTCAGAATTAATAAAATCTAATTCTTCTTCGGTTTTTAGAGTAGATTCAATAGATTTATAGTATGGTAGATTGCGGCTTGGATTTTATATGCCAACCCTTTGTTAGACTATATTTTAAGAATACACTATTTTGTGAACAAGTATTATTTATTTCATATAAATAAAATACTAAAAATGATATGAAAAGAACCACTTACTTGACTTGATGGTTTGGCAATAAATCATACCCGAAATTAATCAAGGCTAGTGTTTGACACTATGTCTTTAAGACAGATTTCGCCCTCGCATAGGTGCTTACGAACTCTTCGGGCGTCTACCTCCCAAGATACAATGATTTATACACACATAAGAAGCATTACAATTTGTGTGTCTGACGAATCAAACTTGTGTTGTACACTCTCTCTTAAAACACAAACATGCTATCATACTCTCTATATGCCTAATTCGGACATCCTTTATGATGCCTAGGAAACACTACGAATTTTGAATTTGGAATAGAATAATTTTAAAATTTGAGTTTAAAATGAAAGGAGAGACGCTTATTTATAGACTTTTTCATGTCTGTTCGGAACAGGCATAGGGACATAACCCTTGGTATCCGAACAGATACGAATGCAAAAAGTTGCAATTTAATAGCAACCTACATGTCCGTTCGAAATAGACATGTGTCAAAAGGGATGATTTAATAGGCACCTACATGTCTGTTTAGAACAGACATGTGTCAATAGGTGTGATTTAATAGCCACATCTGTGTCTATTCATTTATAACAGTCACCAAGGGCATAACTATAAAATCCGTATGAATGGACACATCCTTTCACCAGTTTTACCAGTGTTCAAGTAGGCACCTTTAGAGATAATTTCTCATTCACCCATTAACGGTTTTAAGCATCCAACTATACAACGTTGTTCTCCTCATTAAGGTGAACATTGACCCATGTGGACCAACTTCAAACAACTTGTGGGTCCCACTTTTATTTTGGCTCAAACATGTTCACCCAATCAGATTTTCAATCTGGGCACAACCATTTTTCAATAATCCCCCACATGAATGAAAATTGACATACTAAAATGCAAATGAAAATGCATATGCAGGCACTGAGAGAGTATTTTTGGATAGTCACTATATAGGGATAAATAGTTTGTGGCTTTGAACCTTTCTTTGTAAAAGACTATCGGATTTACTAGCTAACCAGTGAACGCGATGTCTTGAACTATTCATCCGTTTATGTAAACTAAGACAATATAATTCACATAGTTTCTTTGCAGACACAATTTGATTATCATGATTTGTTCATTTTGGCCTTGAACACCGTCTGATCGCATGAGTGTATTAGAGAATTTAGTCTTACAATTTTCATTTGAAGTGACCCCTTCATTCACATAGATAATTCTGATTAAAAGTATCATGACATACTCCACTTGGAATTCCAAGGTATAAGAATAATTAAAAACATAGTTTACCCTGATCTTCACTACAAGTATCACTATTTCATCATAGGAGTGGGTATAAGAAGTTTTTCCCCATAACGATTGTAGTAATACTTCTAAGTCACACATAATTCAATTTTCTTTTTGAACCTAGATCTTGGGATCTCTAATCAGCTAGGTAGGGTTGCCATTATGGAGACTTTTCATACATAGGCTATAAACTAATTCCCCTCAATGAGCAATTTACTTGATCTCTTCTCAACCTTGATTTAATGGATCCGCAATTTCATCTTCTTTATGCAAATAATTTCATGTAAGATCAACTACCTTATGGTATTGTATCTCCAACAAATATGTCAAGACTTACCATGTTCTACACACACACTTATTGCATTAATTAATTCTTAAACTATTTGACATTATTACATTGTTATAATTTTTATGCCTCTTTTATGTCCTATCTCAGGCCTTTTAAGGATAGGGAAAACCTTACTAAATACTTACCCCACACTCTTAAGAATTTCCATGAAGGTTTTTAACATTTTCATAATTCATATAGTGTATTTTAGTTTTCTTATGAGGCATTTTGTTAATAATGTAATTTGTGGTAAGTTCTTGCTCCCCCCCCACAAATTCTGAGATAAACTAGAACATAACATTCATAATTTCCTTTAAGGTTGTATTTTTTTAATCAATAACTATGTTTTACTTATATCCCTTGTAAAATGCTTTACTCAAGGGATCGACCAAGTTATTACTTGACCATACAACCAATTATGATAACTCTTGAATTTAGCAATCCAACCACATAGCTATGTCTAAGTTCAATGTATTTAGACTTATCATTTTACATTTTATTTTATACTTGTGATAGTTTAGTTTACTATCACGATGCAAAATATTAGTGGCATTAGTCTAAGCTAACATGAAATTTCCAAAATAAATTCCTCAACCACTTTGTTTCTTTGTCTCCATTTGCAAATGTCATAAATTCAATTTTTTCATTGTATAGTGAATTATTTAGGTCTATTTCTTAGACCCCTAATAATTTTAAATCTTCCAAGAGTGTATATTTATTCATTATTGAGCTTTGAATCTTCGGAATTCTAATAAGCATCAATATATTATTTCAAAGTAAGAAGATACTCAATAGATCAATGCATAGTTTTCTTCAAGTATTCATCTACTCGGTCAACAACTTTTTAATGCAAATAACTAGGTTTATAAATGAACCTACTTAAAATCCAATAAAACTATGGTTGATGTTATGTAACATGACGTACATAATATAATAAAACCGGTCACCGTATTCGGTTGATCCTTTTCTTGTAATTTAAACCGGTCAACGTATTCGGTTGATCCTCCATAGTGGTGACATTCATTTGTTCACATGCACATACGTATATATGTGTACAATGCTATGTATATTCTTCTATAATATGAGATATTTATAAATAGAATAGCAAAGAAGAAACAATCCTATATTTTGATATTTGGTGATCCATTTATAGTTTAATGCCCCCACATTTCAAACATTCTCATATCAAACATAATTTCATAATTTTTTTAAAGTTGTTAAAGTCGTCAACCATATGAAAGATTTATCAACTACTACCTTCCACTTAGATAAATTCACAAGATAATATGAATTAATTAAGATAAAAATGTTTACAATGTTGATAAAAGCATGCATTTTTTTTTCGATTAATTGAATTGTACAACAAACCATTATTCTTACGATCTTCTCCTTACCTTTATTTGGAATAGGTGAGTCAAACATATTGATGTATGTCTTGTTTACACCAAAATGTTTTCTATGATGGATAAGAACATTATAATTATGAGCCTGATGGATTGTGCATTGGCTGTAACACCCTGCATTACATTTAAAGGGTAAAAAAGTAATATAACACATGTAAGGGTAAATTTTAATTTAACATGTTTAAATAGACATTAGAGTGTTTAGGAACCCATTAGACCAAGCTTGAAGTGTAAAGTCCAAGTCTGACCTCAAACTTGTTAAGTCCTAAAGTTGTCCTAAAAACATATTTGGGGTAACTTTGTAGGAAGACTTGTATCAACCCTGATATAATTTGAGTGCAAACCATACATGTTTGGAAATATCTATGAGTCTACTTTTTAAGGCATCAAATGGTGCGCAATTCCAAATTTCCTATAAGAAGTTATGACAATTATCCTACAATGTGTTTATGCTGACAGGTCTACGTAATTGGGATAACTTCCCAGACCCACTGACACCAATCCTAAGTGAACTAGGGTATGAGACATACTCTTTTAAAAATTTCTTGGAGTTTAGTTCTAACCCAACAAGTGGTTTGTAAAAAGGAGTTTTGTAGAGAAAGTTATGGCTGATTTACTAGGGAATGTGTGCAAAAAATTTTTAGGAGTTGCAATTAATCATGGATTGCGTGATCGATCACAGATCTTGTGATCAATCATAAAAACCTGATTTTGGCCTGATTGATCACAAATAAAGCATCATGGTTCTTGGGTGATCCGTGATTGATCATGACATGCCCAAAAATGCTGAAAATATTCAAAAATTACATTTTTGTGCCATTTATGACGTGACTTGCTCTCATTTGACCCTCACACATATGAGATCTCATCTTGGATGTGTAATAACACCTTTAAACCCTCATTTAGGTAATTTAAAACAAAAACAAAAATAAAACCTTGGGGGATTAGAGAAGCTTAGGAGAGAAAGATGGAGATTTTTCCCATAATTTTGTAAGTTTCACTCCTAACTTTGAAAATCTACTAGATTAACTTATTTTATTTTTAGATTTTTAACTTCTACGTAGTTAATATTCTTCCTACATCATTTTACAGAATATAGTAGAAAAGTAAATGAGGTTTTAGAGGATTAGAGAGCTTAAACAAGCAAAAAAGAAGAAATAGTAAGCTTTCATACATGATGTGTTATTCCTTTTGACTTCCTACCATTTTCTTCATGGCTATTCTTCAATATTATTTGTATTTTAGTTTTTTCACTATTTGATTGTTAATATATGAAGTTTTGGTGGGTTCACATCATTTGATTTGAAGATCTATAAGATTTTAGTAAGTGTTCATACATGATGTGCTCCTCTTTTGTTCTTATACTGTTTTCTTATTGTTTAATCTTCATTTTGGTTGGTATTTGACTTTTTATATCATTGGTTTGCTAAGTCTTTGAAGTTTGGTAAGCTTTACTTCATCCTAAAACTAAATCTATGAATGATTAGTGAGTTCTTAAGTTGATTATGTTATTCTTCTATTTTATGCACTTTCGTCCATTTTTCATTGTCATTTTGAGTGATATTATAGATTTTCATCATTTATTACTAAATCTATGTGTGTTTGATGATTATATTGATCTCATTGAGTGATTTCTTCTATTATATCTTGGTATAAACCTTTGTCTGTAGGAAATTATGGATTTCATATAGGTATCACTAGATTTATTCATATTAAGGTACGTTTCAAGTAAGATTTACTCATTTCTTTGTTCTACCACCATTGATTCATTGAAATCCTAAGTTTCTCTCTATGATTGATTATAATAGATTTTGATTCTTGTGAAATTTTAAAAAGCGAAAATGATTACTATTCTTTATGCTTGAAGTTGCCTTGGTTTCCCTATACTTGAGATTTCTATTCATATTATCATTGTTAGTTGGTGGTATCTCCTTAATTTGATTAGCTCCAAACTTTGTTGCTTGTTCTATTTTATATGATAGTTAACCATTAATACTATTACTATGCTTTTCAATTGATTGTCTCCACTTATGTTTGATCTGATGAATTCTATATTAGTATCATTGCATCCACGTGACTTGTTTAAGACTTTTATGCTATTATCAGTTTGAAAAGTTAGAAAAAGAATTTCAAGCTCTTGATTTTAGTGTGAGTATGAGCTATTATTTTTCATTTTGGTTTAAGCCAGAGCTGCACATGGTTTTACAAATGCTTTTTGAATACATTTACATTTCTTACATTGTATCATTGCGCAGTTATATATTATTTTATAAATGCATGGATTTCTGAGTACCGTTTCGATTCCAAGGATTTTGTTTTGGACCTAATCACCGGGTGACATTAATAGGTGAAGACAACACTAGTTGCCCACCACCCTTGATGCCTTTGGGAATTTTTGTGGGTTTACCCTTGATGCCTAGGGGGATTTTTGCCGGCTAAGCCTTGATGCCCTCGGAGATTTTTCTGGGCTAACCCTTGACACCTTGGGGGATTTTTGCAAGCTAACCCTTAAGGTCTTGATGCCCTAGGGGATTCTTGCGGGCTATATTGGTCTATTAACCCATTTCAGTTCAGCTACCCAATAAACGACTCACATTAATAAGTGAAGACGACATTAATTGCCCACCACCCTTGATGCCCTGGAGGATTTTTACAAGCTAACCTTTGACGCCTTGGGGAATTTTTATGGGTTACACTGATCTTATGACCCATTTTTGGACCTAATCACTGAGTGACATTTATAGGTGAAGGCGACACTAGTTGTACACCATTTCTATTTGATATTTTAGTTTTGTCAGAGACCCTACATAGGTCATAGGAGATTTCCGCTTTTAGAGACCATACATAAGTTACATGATTTCAATTTTGTTATAAGCCCTATGTGAGCTAATCTATTGGATTTGTTATGAGGTGTTTTGACAAGATTTAGTTTAGGAACCCTACATGGGTTGAGTTGTTTTGATCCAAGGTGTGCTTTATTGGAAACCTTTCATGGGTTATATGAGTTTGAGAGCAACATTAGGCTTCCATTACAATGCATCTGTTTTGATATCTATTACCTAATGCAGTCTATTTGAGAGGTGCTACGAACTATTTATTTATGAATATTTTTTAAACAAACATTTGCATTGCATGTTCCACCCTCCTTATGAGCCACACTTTATTGATTTCAGTTATAAACTCTTGTTGATTTGACTTATTACTTATATACCTTTATTAGATTCTGGTTATTGTTGTAGTTAGTTCGACTCTTTTATATTCATCTATTTTAATTTGGTATCATCATGTACTCGTGGCATTCGTTTTGTTGGACATTATGTATGTTCTCTCACGAGCTTTATAGCTTATTCATGTTTTAACACCATTTTGGGTGACTCCTCATAGCATGTGATATCTTACAGGTTTAGTCCTAGTTATCTTCTTGGACGAAAGGACCACTTTCCTTTCTGTTTTCTGTTTAGATATATTTTCTAGTACTTCATGTATGAGACGATGATGTACGAGACATAATTTTTATTTGGATGTTGGTACTCTAGTTAGATGGTTAGGGGTATGTTGACCAGTCGGATGGCCCTTGATGTTACTATTTAGATATTCATGGAAATGTTTAGTCTGGAGTTTAACAGTTTATTTGATATAGATGTTTAAAGCTACTAGTTACTTTTCGCTGTGTAATTTAGTATGCATGTTGACATTTAGTTGCACTTGATGATAATGGATGTTTCATATGATTATATTTTCCATTGTAAATGTTTGGTAATAGAGGGTAATTAATTGGATTAAAGAATGAAAAAAATATGTTGTAAATAAGTAAGTTAAGTAAGAAACCCCTTCTACAAAGAAAAAGTAATGTCACACTTTGATATCCGTGACATCATGCATATGTGATTCTGTATTATTACCCTAATTTCCACGTGCGGGTTTTGGGGCATGACATTGGCAGTGGTTTTCTTTCAACCAATCCAGCAAAAACTTCTCCATTAGTAAGAACTCTAACAAATTGATAAATCTTTAAGATTCTTTTTTATCATAGTTCTCAAAACAAATAAGGGATTAGATGATGGAAATGGTGTGTCCCAATGATTTATGGTTCTAAGATACCAATGTTTAATTAGAATTTATGAAATGCCATTTATCATATTTAAAGAGATCACCAACCAACGAGTCATATATAATTTTAACAAAACAAAATGACAAACATGCAAGTTACCATGTCTAAAATACAATCAATAAACCATCATGTTGGAATTATAAACTATAAATGATAAACACGCATCATGATATTTCTAGAAATCAAAATGATAGACTTTGTATGTAGATAACTTATCTAATTATGATGATGGGTTCAATTCAGCACCCTTGTTTTGATTAATCCAACACTCAGATGATTTATGTTAAATATAACAGAAAAAACGTTTATAGAATACACAAAGAATAAAATAACAAATATATAGAGTATAGAAAACAAAAATGTGCCTTAAGATTGTTTTTCTATATCTATATGAATATGTGATTCAGTAAACAACAAGTATTTATTTCATATAAGTAAAACATTTGAAAAAAAATGAATAGAACGATTTACTTGATTGAATGAATTAAAAAAGTCACAACCAAAATTGATCAAGGCTAGTGTTTGACACTATGTCCTTAAGATAGATTTTGCCCCTTTCATTGGTACTTATGATCATCACTGACGTCTGTCTTCCAGAATATAATGATCTATACACACAGAAGAAGCACTGCAATTTGTGTGCCTGACGAATCAAACTTGTGTTGTACTCTCTCTCTTAGAACACGAACACACTATTCATGCTCTCTATATGCCTAATTCAGACATCCTTTATGATGCCTAAAGAACACTACGAATTTTGAATTCGTAATTGAGTAATTAAATTATCATTCTAAAATGAAGAAATGGACGTTTATTTATAGACTTGTTCATGTTTGTTCGGAACAGGCATGCAGACACAACCTTTAGTGTTTGAATAGACACGAGTGTAGAAAATTGCAATTTAGTAGCCACCTACACATCCGTACAGAAAAGACATATGTGAAAGGGGATGATTTAAGAGGCACCTACATGTCCGTACAGAACAAACATGTGTTAATATGTGTGATTTAATAGCCACATGTGTGTCTATTCGATTATAAGAGTCACCAAGGGCATAACTATAAAATCCGTATGAATGAACACCATGTTCCCACAAGTATAACTAAATCTAGGAGAGAGAAAAAAGTAAAAATACTAATAAAAATATATATTTTTTCTTATTGACCCAACCCAACCTGGCCCAGTTTTGTTCAGTGCGGATGTGTGTGTGCTTAAATATCGGCCTAGCCTATGTTCTCTAGGTCCTCCCCCATCCACAAAACAACGATGCCCTTCGGGGTCCAAACTTATGTTCAACATTAGTGTATATAAACACACAAAGTTTTATGGTCTAGTCCATGTGGGACTATTCATATTTCACACACTTTTACCAGTTTTACCAGTGATCAACTAGGCACTTTTGGAAACAATTTCTCATTCATCCATTAACGGTTTTGAGCATCCAACTATCCAATGTTGTTCTCCTCATTGAGGTGAACATGAACCCATGTGGATCC